>JABUQX010063875.1:27500-30000 GCA_015478945.1 Trachelipus rathkii
ATACACACACACACACACACACACATATATATATATACTTATTATATATATATAAAAATCTATATATAGTATATATATATATATACATTAACACACATATATATATATATATATATATATATATATATATATATATATAGCGTATGCAGTAGTGAGTATCAGAAATGCCAGTCCACCAATCACAGATCAGTATTTCTCGGACGTCACTAAGCCCCGCCTCTTTTACTTCCCCTCAATTTAAGGGAGTTCTAGTTAACGTATCCCCTCGAACTTGCTACCCAAACAGCTGGTTGTGTCATCTTCCCTGAAAGGTGGTTTTACGCCGCTACGTCCCATGTAGGGGGGTCTTGAGCCCCGCTAAGTTGGTAATCGCCGTAGGTAGACGAAAACTAAATAGCCGACAGGAATCGGAGGATGAATTGGAATTAGAGAAGAGAACGGAGTCTGAGTTAACTCATGTGCTGGAGCACTGAGCCGCAGCCGGAGCCTGATCTGGAGCAGAAGAAAGGCACAGAACAGAGTGCGTAGCAGAAGAAGATGGAGGAACGATGAAAAAGAAAGAATTAGAAGAATTCTCATGTGTCGGAGCAAATAAGCCATTGCCAGTTAGAGTCGAAACAGTCATGTGCACAGTAAGAAGCCCGTTCATGTAAGTAGCATCAGATGACGTTAGTTTATATGTGCCTAAAGAAGTTAAGAAAATTTAGTTGCGTCAGATAAGACAATGTGCAGAGAGAGAGAGAGAGAGAGAGAGAGAGAGAGAGAGAGAGAGAGAGAGAGAGAGAGAGAGAGAGAGAGAGAGAGAGAGAGAGAGAGAGAGAGAGAGATGCCCCAATTAATAAGTTATATCAGCTAAGATCGTATGTTGAGCCAAGTTGCGTTAGATAATGTTAGGTTGGTATATTTAGTCCTGTTAGGTAAGGATAGATTAAGTTATCCAGTGTATTAAGAAAGATCGGTTGAACTGCAAATAGATAGAGAGTAACCGTATAATTAAATTAACATGGTCGTTTTGCTAAGATTCTTATTTTGTACAACATTTGGCTGCTCTAGTGATCATCTAAGAAATTATCAATTAATAGTGATCGTATAATTAATAAGCTCTTTGTGCTGTTTCATATTTGTGCACCATTTGGTGGTTGCTATAGCGATCATCTATTTAATTAATAGCTGAATTCACCATTAAAATTTCCATTTAAGGGTAAAACCTCATTTTTTTGTGAGTTCGGTCCCCATCTCATTCCTCTGGAATCATCCTTCGTCATCGTTCCTTCATCTTCTCATCTTATGCACTCTGTGCATTTCTTCTTCTGCTAAGCACTCTATGCTTTTCGTCTGGGACTATCTTCTGGGGGCCCACAGACAACCTTGAGGGTTCTGAACCCCTCAAAATCGGATTCTACGTCCTTATAAACATATACATTGACGTCAATATTGTGTTGTTAAGCGTATGTTTGCTAACTCAGCACGGCTCCGGCTCCGGCAATGGCTCATTTGCTCCAACACATAAGACTTCTTCTAATTCTTTCTTCTTCACCCTTCATCCGTCTTCTTCCGCCAAGCACTATATGCTTTTCTTCTGGCTCCGGCTCCGGCTCCGGCTCAGTGCTCCGGCACATCAGTTAACTTTCAGACTTCGTCCTCTTTTCTAATTCCAATTCAAACTCCGAGTCCTGTCTGGTATTTATTTTTCATCTACCCACGGCAACTTCCTACTTAACGGGGCCCAGCACCCCTCTGCACGGCCGTAGTGGCGCAAAATCACCGCTCAGGCAAGATAACACTACCAGCTGCTTGGGTAGCAAGTTTGAGGGGATACATTAACAAGAACTCCACTAAATTGAGGGGGAAATGAAAAAGGGGTGGGGCTTAGTGACGTCAAAGAAATACTGATCTGTGATTGGTGAGCTGTCATTTCTGATACTCACCATAACGCAATTGCATTGCAATACTCCTTCCATTGCACGTAGAAAGACGGTTTAAATATCGATTTGGATGAAAAAAACTCGATAAATCGATTGGAATCTTTATAAATGGTATAGCGATCATTTAAAATCTAGCGTGTCTCAAAAACGGTCTATCCAACCTTTGAAACCTATCCTTGTCACGCCAAGCCTAAAAAACCGGATGTTGCAAAATGTTGCAAATGTTGCAAATGTTGCTTTGCAACATTTCCCCTACCAATCTCGCCATGTATACTACTGAATGCAATAACGAATTAAACTCATATGGAAAAGGTCACAATTTCGATTCCTGGAAAAATCTCCCCAAATTGTATAAAGATTTTTCCAGGAATCGACTTTGTGACCTTCGCCATAAGAGTTTAATTCTTTATCGCATACGCAATATATATATATATATATATATATATATATATATATATATATATATATATATATATATATATATATATATATATATATAACAGCATTTTTAAATTTCAAAATAGATCCATGGCTCGTGAAGTTGATCGTCTTATTAATTTTGGGTCGCGGTCAAA
>JABUQX010063875.1:35000-37500 GCA_015478945.1 Trachelipus rathkii
TGGTTATATTGGTTATTATGTTATATATATATATATATTATTATTATATATATATGTTATATATAGTATATATATATATATATACATATATATATATATATATATATATATATATATATATATATATATATATATATATATATATCTTCGATTAAAAGTCAAAGGGTTATGAGCGAAAATATAATTTATTAATATAACGGTAGAATCGATTTAATGAGAAACAACATTTTTAAATAATCCTCACCGATTTTCAAATATCTTTTGTAAACTGGAATTTCAATTTGCACGTTTTGTTCTATGTTTTTAATCTATTCTTATTATTTTATATATTCGAAACAACTTTAGTTTAAAATTTTATTATAAAATGTTGCTTAGTAAAAAAAAAAAAAAATAATTTCATTTATTTTCTCTTTCATGGTTACTTAAGTACCATAAAATTATCGCTAAAACCTGAAACATATATCACTTGATTGAGCAGAACAAGTATGTTTAGTTTCAATGAAAACCTAATTTCATGAGACTGTCGCTTACGACCTTTTACCTTTCAAGCGACAATATGTTTTCTAGCTTACCAAGTTATTAAAATAATTCGAATGACGTTTCAAGAGAACTATTCATTAATTGTTATAGTAATTAAGTAAATTTGATTCTGAGAGGAGAATAATATGGCTAGGAAAAGGATCGTAGCTGTTGACTATCGTGAATATATATTTCAAACAAATGAAATTAATCTCTCCATCAAAATTTTCACTAAAATGTTTGAGGTAAAATTATTGTAAACAATAGCATTAGGATTTTAAAAACTGTTCATATAACTATGTATAATAATAAGATTACATTTGTGCAATACTTCAGAATAGTATATCTCTATAACATGTTTTTTTTTATTTTTATTTTTTTTATTTTATTTATTTATTTTTTTTAAATAAATTGAAAATTTAAATCTGTACGATCCAACTTTCCATGTATCCGCATTAACACATATTACAGAAGCGTACATGCACACACACAAACAAACACACATATATATCAAATATATATATATATATATATAGCAGCAGGTGAGTATATATATATATATATATATATATATATATATATATATATATATATATATATATATATATATATATATATATATACAGTATTCATCTAAGGAATAAAAAGTATATGCCAATAAAACTTCATTAAATTATTTAATAAATTAATTTTAATAAAGTTTTATTTCCTTACTATTTTTATTCCTTTGGGATAGTTATAGTTATAGTGTTTTTTTTTTAAATTATATATATATATTTATATATATATATATATATATATATATATATATATATATATGTTGTATATAGCATATATATATATTATAAGTTAGTTATTATTATATTTATATATACATATATATATTTATATATACATATATAACTTATTTATATATATACATATATATATTTATTATATGAATATATATATATATATATATATATATATATATATATATATATATATATATATATATATATATATATATATATATATATATATATATATATATATATATATATATATATATATATATATTATACCTAAGTTCATCATTATGTGTACGTTATTATTATAGATCATGAGATTTGCCGATATTAGTTCCTTCTTTTGGTTCGCCTTGTCTATTGGTATAATAAATTAAGGTTAAGCAAATCCGCTCCATTGCAAAGATTATTGAACTCGATAAATATAAATCAAGCAATTATATAAAAAAATTACTGTTTTATTATACCTCGGAAAGATCTTTAGTTAATGTTCAGAAATTCAGAAAGCTTGCTTGATCCTTTTAGCAAACTATCCTTTTTAGATGGCTTGAATAAAGGTTAAAATTACTTACAGAATATAAATTGTAACTTCTTATAGCATAAATTGAAAGAGAGAGAGAGAGAGAGAGAGAGAGAGAGAGAGAGAGAGAGAGAGAGAGAGAGAGAGAGAGAGAGAGAGAGAGAGAGAGAGAGAGAGAAATTAATGTATAATAGATAAATAAATAAATAAATAAATAAATAGCGAAAAAAGAAAGAAAGAAAGCAAACTAAGAAACAAAGAAAGAAAATAAGAAAAAGATAATAATAACTTCTTCTCCAATTTCTTGCACTTCACATAAAGCAGAGAACAAAATATAAATTGCAATAAAACAATCAGAAAAAGAGGTGCGATTAAAATTTCAATTTTCTTTAAGAAAGTAAGAAGGTCTTATGCCTAATAAATTAATTAATCTTTTAGAATATTTTAAAGGAATAACTGAAATAAATTGTTTTAATGGATTGAAAAATTTTTAATCTTGAAAGTCAAAAAAAAAATTACATTTTTATAATTTAAAGCCATTTAGAACAAATATGAAAGGACAAAAATTAATAATCAAATTATTATTCGTTAATCATTAATCTTTATTATATATTATAGAATATAATGCTAATTATACATTATATTTAAATCATTTTGTTATACTAAATTATAT
>JABUQX010063875.1:52500-57500 GCA_015478945.1 Trachelipus rathkii
AACCTCAACATCTTAAACAACACAAACAGCCACACTAGAAACCCACCTCAAACCAACCAAACGTGCACATCACCAGACATAACACTATGTTCACCAAATTTACACACAAAATTCCACTGGTCAACACAAACCGACCTAAACTCCGACCACCTACCCATCATCATAAAATACCAAAATGTCAACAAACCAAATTACCCACTCAGAAAAACATACACAAACTACAAAAAAGCAGACTGGACACTATTCACCAACCATATAGAAAACAACATACATCCCCTAAATATCACTAACACATCAACACTCAACAAAACCATACAAAATTTCACTTCTCTAATTCAAAAAGCAGCTAACAAAGCCATCCCCAGAGGATACATAAAAAAATACAACCCTACCCTAACACCTGAAATAGAACAGCTAATCAAACAACGCAACTCGCTCAGAACAAAAACACCCACATCAATCCAAACGACAACACAGATTAACGCACTAAACACCCAAATCATAAACCTAACAAACACACATTCTTCAAACAACTTCCAAACCTTCCTCACCAAGAACATCCAACACACGAATAACACCAGAATGTGGAAAACAATAAATACACTGAAAAACTCAACCAACCAACAAACACACACTCACGAATCCATCAAAAACCCAAACACACAAAACCCACAAACCAACAAACAACACGCAAACACTCTTGCAACTCACTTCGCAAAGCAGAGTCAAAAACCCACACACCCTCAAAACAGGAAAATCATCAAAGCCCTCAAGAAAATAAAACTCAACCACGACCCAACAATAGAAATAACCACAACTGACCTAGAAAACATAACAAAGACACTTAAAAATTCACCGGCAACTGGCCCAGACAATATCTCAAACAAACACCTCAAACACCTAGGGAACACAGCTTTAACACAATTAGCACAAATATATAACAGCTCCATTAGCCTAAACTTCATTCCCCTATCTGGAAAAAAGCTATCATTATACCCAAATTAAAACCAGGAAAAGACCCCTCTGACCCTTCATCATATCGCCCCATCTCTTTATTATCAACACTATGCAAACTACTAGAAAAAAACATACTAAACAAAATAACTCCACACATCATCAAACACAAATTCCAACACGGCTTCAAACAAAACCACTCAACTACAACCGCACTCACAAACATCATGCAACCTCACATCAACGGCCCTAGAACTCAAAAACCTACTCATACAACATAATATCATAGGCAATCGACCATCACAAGGCCTTCGATACAGTACCTAAAACACAATAACTTGATCCACAAAATAACAAATCTAACTCCCCACGCAACTTCTAAAGAAAATGGATTTCAACTTTTTATCAGGACGAACAGTAACAAATACAACAAACAACTCAAATCCCAGAAACAGCAATAAATCAACAATCGGAGTATCCCAGGCTCAATACTATCCCCACACTATTCAACCTAATTTACGGCCGATCCTACACAACCAGCGAAAACAGATTGCACAATCATAACAACTCTACGGCAGATGACATTATCAATAGCTACTACTCACCAAGAACCTAACACGATAATAGGCCACAACCTAGACACTAACAATACGTCAAACCATCTCCAAACATGGCTAACAGATAACAGAATGCCCGCCTCACCAAACAAATCTTCAATTACATTAATTACCACTGACCGCCAACTTGGTGCCACACACCCACAAGTCTACATAAACAACATTGCTATACCTTTTAACAAAACTCCCAAAATCCCCGGAAGAACACGTGACGTACACTAACTTTCAAAAAACCCATAGATAACATAATTTCATCTGCTAACAAGAAACTAAACATATTAAGAACCATCGCTGGCACAGACTTCACAAACAATAAACCAACATCCACCACTATATACAAACAATTCATTCGCCCGACTCTAAACTACGCTTCTCCAACCTGGCACCCACTACTGACTAAAAATAACATAAAGAAACTCCAAACGACACAAAACAAAGCTCTAAGAATCATAACAGGATGCACATCAACAAACCGCAACAAAATTTTGCACGAAGAAAACCAAAATTCTTACCTATGGACACACCCTGGACATGATAGGCACACAATTCTTTTCCAAAACTCAAACACCCCAACACCCATGCCACATTGCACTCTCTAACCCTACCCACCACAGACTCAAACAACCTCCTTCTTCACCAGCCCTATATTACAAACAAATCCTGAACAACATTCCACCACCACCAAGCAACACAACATATACACCAAACAAATCCACACGACACTAACAGAAAAACGCACTTAAGACACAGATCAACCAAACAACATTTAAACAACACCCAGAAATAGTAATCAGAAATTCACTCATATTCAAGAACTAAGTCAGAACTGGCAAAGCTAAGATGCGCCCATCATCCTAAATTACTATACTACAAACACAGATTCAACTTAACCCAAACCCACCAACAAACATTGTCAAAGCTGTAACCAGGTTCCGGAGGATACATCCCACTTCTTTCTCTCCTGTTTAAAAAATTCTCAACATAGAACAACGTGGAACATAACATCCCTGGAGGATCTCTGGAGGAGACCGGTTGCGTCGGCGGGGTACCTGGGCGCGGTGTGGCCTCTCCCATGATGGGGTGGTCAGGGGTGAGAAGGTAAGAAAGAAGGTATATATATATATATAATATATATATATATATATATATATTTATATATATATATATATATATATATATATCATATATTATATATTGTATAATATATGTAGGTTTCGTGGTGTGAAGACGTTGTTGAATGTGCTCTCACTCTTATTTTCATATATATTTTTTTTTTTTTTTTATTGGTGTTCATGTAGTGCTGTTTGGTGAAAGTGTGTGTTTTTTTTTTCAAACTTTTTTTTTTTTTATTTGAAATTTATTAAAATCTTAGCTAAATGTCTTGGAAAAAATGATTTTTTTAAATAAATGTTTCCATTCTCATAAACAACTAAGTCATAGTTTTAACTTTTTATTTTCTTTAAGTAATTGTGCTCGTAGGTTTATTTTAAAGTTAATACTGTTTGTGAATTTTGAATTTCGTCTTCACAGTGTTTTAAATTAGATTTTTATTATTTTGGTACTTTAACACTTAAATGTAGGTTTTAATGTTAAATCAATTTTATTTACTTTTTTTATTCGTGAATTTGTAAGGGTGCAAGAGAACGTTAGTGTTTTTAACTTTAAGATTTTTCATATTTTTACATATTTACTGTAAATACGATTTTAGCTTTTTAGCATTTACCGTTTTAAATTTAGGTTTTAGTGTGTGAATAATTTTAACCTGATTTCACGTTTGTTTGTTTTTTTTTGTCTGTTTGTTTTTGTCTGTTTATTTTGTGGTTGTTGTATGTGCATGCAAGATGGCAGATTTGCACAGGCGCGGGCTTACTATCGACTTTACTAACATCCGTGGTTTGCAATCTAACTCTGCATCCGTGGAACACCACCTCTCTAACTCTAATCCTAACCTTTTGCTCCTGTCTGAGACCTAGATGTCTAGGAATTCATCCTCTAACTCGTTTAATATGTCCAACTACAACTTATTTCATATTTTCGTCTGAACGGTGAGGTATGTACCTATGTAAATATAAACACTCCTGTAACACGTCTCGAGAATCTCGAATCTCCTAACTTCGATGTTCTGTGGCTTAAAATCTTTCTTCCTTCTACTACAATAATCTTGTGCTTCTGCTACTGTTCTCCTAACAGAACAGATTTTCACGCCTTTTTTGAATACCTTACTACTTCTCACGAGACTGTTATATCTTCTCATCCAAATACTGAGGTCCTCTATTTAGGGGATTTCAATGTACACAACACTGGAATGGTTGGGGTCCTCTCATACCTGATTTTAGGTGGGAGGAGGCGAATCATTTAGCATTCAACGATCTGGGAGCAAACTTAATTAAGAAACCACACACATTCCAGGATCGTACCCACACCAATTCTTTGAACACACTTGACCACTATGTTTTACCAACTAGCTTCTCTCTATAAAATACACCACCTTCTCGCGTCCTTATTGGTAAATACTGACCACAACCTGTAGAGTGCTCTAATTTTTAACGATTTCTATCCAACAGCTACATCCTGTCCTATTCACACTTTCCATTACTTTAATCGTTCGATTTTGAGCATTTGGCATCGCTTCTACGCTAACTATAATTGGAGTGAATGCTTTGACTCTGAAGACGCTTCAGCTTCTGCCGATAAGGTGGGGACCTGTAATCGTTGATGGGATGAGCAGGTTCATTCCTTCATCGACTAAATCTTTCTCTCCTCATAATCCATGGTCGATCGTGCTTGTTCTCTGGCCATCCAGGCTAGAGACAGTGCGTATCGGAGTGGAAAAATTTCTCGTTCTCCTATCACTCTTGCTAATTTTCATTCTGCTAAAAATCGTTGCAGGGATACTCTTCGACGAGCAAAGCGGGCTTTCATCATACGAAAGTGCGCTAACCTCCTTGTTTCTCCTACTGACAAAATCTTTCTGGCCTCTTGCCAAAACATCTCTAACAACTTCCTGTAAATCTGTCTTTCTCCTCTTTTCGCCTCTGATGGTTTCTGTTTGCTAATTTCTCCACTGAAAGGCCAATCTCTTCGGCTCTATTTTCCTCTAAACTCAACCCTGGACGATTATGGCATTCCTCCTCCTCCTCCTTCTCCTCTCAGTTGTGCCCTATGCCTTTGCCTGTGATTACAATTGATCGGCATGGGCTTCTGAAATCTACGAACGTTAGGAAGGCGGGGCCCGGATGGCATTCCTCCCCAGAATTTTAGGGGAGTTTGCTTCCGTATTATCCCGCCCCTCGTTTAACTATATTCTCATGTCTCAATGACTAGCATTTCCTCAAGTGTTGGAAAAGCAACGCACATGTCCAATCCTATTCGGAAAAAGGAAGCCGCTCTGATCCTTCTAACTATCGCCCTATAGCTCTTACTTGTATT
>JABUQX010063875.1:60000-65000 GCA_015478945.1 Trachelipus rathkii
GCATTCGAAAATGCGCACAAACATATAAAACATTTCAATGACTAAAAATAATAAAAAGAAATATATAATGACAATGACATTCAAATATAAGCATATCTGATTATGTCCGAAGATAAACACACATACAAACATTGGAATGTAAGAGATTACAAAATATAAAATGGTATATAAACAAAATTCAAAATATTATACAATGAAAGGTACACTCAAATATAAGCATATTTGATTATATCCGTTAGATATAAGCAAATATACAAACATTTGAATGCAAGAAAATACAAATGTTATATAAAATATTAGAGATATCGCACACAAGTTGTTATGAGAATGTCACTTGACGATGAATCGTGGAATTTTGACATTGGTGAGAAGATTAAGTCCATACGTGAATATCTTGATCCATATAGGCCAAAATTGCGCGTCTTCATTTCGAAGAGAAGCTCTTGACACTTGGATGAGACAAACTTATGGAAATCTTGAAAAAGAACTTGTTGCGAATCTGGTTTGGTATAGGATTTAATGTTCTACAGCCACCACATGGGCGTCACTCACCTGGAGTATTTTTGAAACGAGATGAAGTGGTGACGACCAGGGGGATTGAGAAAGTTGAAGGATACCAGTTCAGTTTTTGCAATTGTAAATTCTTCATTTGTAAAAAAAAAAAATGGGAGATGGTACTGAATTATTCAGAATTCGAAGAGGAGCCTAAAGGTTCGTAGTGGAATTCAAAATGAGTTTCAGACCATAATCCAAAATTAATTGAGAATGATAAAAGAAGTCCGTATTGATAATGTTCGTTTGCAGTTCGTTTGAGTCATCTTCTTGGAGTGTTCTGATTTGGATTTTTTAGTATTATTGTTGTTTTTCTTTTTCTTCATTTTGGTTGTTTTCTTTTGGAGACGAACTTTTCTTGTTGAGAATGAAGGAGTTAGTAAGAGAGAGTGTAAGTATCCAATTCTTCGTTGTTTGGCATCGTAATAAGTAGTTACTGGTGAAATGCTGATGGGTTATCAGAAGGCGCTGGGTGTTTTACTTCCGGGGTTACCAATATATAGGGGCCCTTAAAATAAGTTCTTTGAAGTGTTTTTGGTTTCTTCGTAGAAGGTCTCTATATGAGTTGGTTGATGATATAAAAATCATAAAGCAAATGATGATTTATTCAATAGGAAATAAATAACAAAGTCTCCCTTTTATTGAGATTCTCTCTTTTTTTTCTTCTAAAGTTTTGATGAGCAGTCACGGCCTTTACCTGCGTTTACCTCACTTGCGAAATTATTCCTTTTGAAATGTTTGAAAATTGAGATGAGTCGATTCTGCTGTTGCGGACTTTTCCTGAAGTTTTACCTCCCTTGCTTGAAAGTTGAGTTTTCTTGTAATTCGGATTTCTTTCTTCTTAGGAGCAAGCAAGTGGGTAGTGAGTCCGAGTGAGAATGAGAAGAGAGCGGGAGAGAATATGCTCAATAAGGCAGTGGGGAAGCCTTTTATACAATTTGTTACGTACTTATGTCAAAATTTTGTTTACGTAAATCTTGGCACAAGTACGAACATAAATATAAATTTTTTAACTTTTACAAATAGTTACAAGTGAGGGTGCTATATACCGGCTATATATAAATTAATATATATATATATATTATAATTGAATATATATATATATATATATATATATATATATATATATATATTATATATAATATTATATATATATATATATATATGATATATATATATAATATAATATATATATATACTCGCCCAACAAAGCTTGAGACCCACGTTCGAAAATGGCTTGGGCGGGAGAGAATGGAGCTATTCTCTCCTTAGGCATAGCTTCGTCTTACTCAGACATAAATGGAGTTGCACCACCTCTTTGAAAAGGGCTCTGCCAGTGAGTGGTGGTGATAACTGAATATATAATTATAAAATATATTATATAATATATATATATAATATATATATTAATTAAATATATATATATATATAATAAATATATATATATATATATTTTATATATATATATATATATAAATTATATAATATATATATATAATCTATATATATATATCATATAATATATATATATATATATATATATTATATATATATATATATATTATATATATATATATAATATATATAATATTAATATATATAATATATATAATATATATATATATATATATATATATATATATACGAGGTCTGTCTGAAAAGTAACCCTACCATATGTCGGGAAATAAATGTTGCTTACCTGGGGTTCATTTCTTAATTTACTTTCAAACAGGACCCTTTGGTTAAAACACGCTTAATCCAGCAAGTTTGAACTTTGTCTGAAACATCTCTTTAATGCCTCTGTAGGAGTAGTCCTCAACTCTTCTGATGTGTTTCACATGACGCCGTCTCGGCTATAGAAGAGGGTGTCTTTATTTAGAGATTTGAACCGGGAATAGCAAGAGTCATGCGGGCCACGTCCAGAGAGTGAGGTGCTTGGCGAACAATTAAGATGCCTTTCTTTGACATGAAATGCTGAATCAGAAGCGCCGAATGAGCAAGGATGTTTACGTGATGTAATTTCCAGTTTTGTGACGATCTTAGATCCCGTCTTTAACGACGAACTGCAAACCAGAGACGACGGAGGGCGTCACAATTTTACTCTTTAGTTACTGTTTATCCTTCATGCAAGTATTCGTTGTGCACGATGTAAGGGAAATCAAAGAAAATAATCAGCATTACATACCTTGATTTTGCTCCTCACCTGTCTTGCTTTCTTGGGTCTCAACTAGGGTAAATGATTCCACTGTGATGACTGGACTTTGGTTTCCGTGTCTTGCCTATACAACCAAGTTTCATCTCCATTTATCTTAGTATTGAGAAACTCTGAATCCTTATTGGCTGTTTCCAGCATGTCTTATGAGTGCGACATCAAGCCTGACTTCCCTTTGTTCCTACGAAAGCAGTTTTGACACAAATTTGTCTGCCACTCTGCGAAGTCTAATTCATCCGTAAAATAACATGAACAAATCTTTGCAATACCGATGTCAGTGGGAATTCTCTCACTGTCAAACGAAAGATCTTGGCATTATTCAAGGACCTCACTTTCTCATTCCAGCTTATTGGCGGCCTTACTGGACGATGATCACTCTCGGATGACGTGCCGCCATTATTAAACTGGTTGTAACAGTATTTTATTTGGATAACCCACTTTGCATCATTATTTCTGCCTGAGTATCACCAAGCTTCTGACAATAATTAATGCAGCATCTTGGTTTCAACACTTGGGTCCTTACTGAAAATATAAAACTCCGACGACCACACTTCGGCAAGCCTACAAAAAACAACACGCGCGCTCAAAAACCCATTTCCCTGCACCTTCCACTTCAGTGTTGCTAACTTCAAGCAATTACTTTTTCGGCTTACAGACTTTGAATATATATATATATATATATATATATATTATTATATATATTATATATAAATTATAATATTTTATATATATATATATATATATATATATATATATTATATATATATATATACTATATATATATATATATATATATACTTTCACTACTATACATTAAAAAAAGTAATAACATACCCTCATGCAAAACCCTAGCGCACTCATCTGACCCAAAAGTAAGTTTACTGAATATCACATGAACGACTGAGTAATGTAGCTCCTCCGTGACGTATACGAGTGGGTAAGTTAGTAACCTAGCTTACATATCCATACCAGCGTTTAACCAAATCTTTATAAAGTCGAGTCTCGCACTACATCTGTTTATTGTATGGCCAGTGTGTTCTAACCCTCATTACGTTTTTTGTGCTTACATCTTTTTGTGTATGGTGTTTTCTATCCTCGTTACGTTTTTGGGAATGCCAGGTGAATATTGAACAGCTTGTATGCTGTCAAATTCTGCTGTTGAAACTAAAGTAAACAAAGTCTTCCACTGAGAACTATTTCGCTTTCTTTAAACGAAAGCTTATGGGGATGTCCACTCTATCGAGAACTATGGTTTTTAAATGGCACAAAGCTTTCAAAGAGGGCCGAGGAAATGTTGAAAACGACCCTCGTTGTGGAAGACCAATCTCGTCAACAAACGTTGAAAATGTGGAAATTGTTATAGCTGTGATGGAGAGACCGCCGGTTCAGTATCAGAGTGATTGCAGAAGAAACTGGTTTGGATAAAAATGCAGTTCATAGATTTTAACGAAGCCATTTGCACATGCGAAAAAAATTTGTGCAAACTAGTGCCGAAAGAAGCTGGGAAGCAGAAAGCAAACAGTGGTCAAAATTTGCTTTAAGATTTACTTTGAAAAGACACCCGAATGGAGCCACAATTTTTTGGATTAAAGTTATAACAGGCGATGGATCATGGGTTTTTGAGTACGATCCTGGAACACCAAAACAGGCAAGTTGACGAAGGCACACAAAAAATTCTCCTCGTCCGGAGAAAGCACGTATGAGGCAAGTCCAAGGTAAAACCACTGATTATTGTTTTTTCGACAGCCGTGATGTGCACAAGGAATTGTACCTTCAGGACAGACATTAATCACGTCTTTTACAAAGATGTCTTGGAACGACTTCAAAAACGAGTTCAGCGAATCAGAACAGACATTTGCAGACGATTGAGGTGCTGCACCACGATAGCGCACCATCTCTCACTGCGCTCTCAATTATAGAATGTCTGCAAAGGAAAAATATTCAAGACTTCCATACCTCCATACCAACCCAATCCAGCTCCGTGCGATTTGTACCTCTTCCCTAATTTGAAAATGAAGTTGAAGGGTCATCATTTTGGGACGATGAAACATAAAAAATCTTGTTAAACACCGTGAAACTTAAACACACTCGAGGAGAAAGATGACTTCTGGCACTGACTATGAACATTGCGAAGGAAACGTTGGAAAACGCGTGTGTAACCTCCCAAGGGTCATACTTCCAAGGAGATAACTTGTAAATTTCAGGTAAGTCCAATATATAATTAAATACGACATCA
>JABUQX010063875.1:67500-87500 GCA_015478945.1 Trachelipus rathkii
CAAAAAGATGGCACGGAATATACAAAGAAATAATATATTATTTCGGGATGGAGACCATACAAATCTGTTATTTGTGTTCTTAATTAATATTAACGTTTTAATGTAAATTTATTCAATGATTAATTATACCATTAATTTCATAAATATAATTGTTGAAAACCTGTGTTAATAAAAATTTAACTTCCTTTAATAATTATTATATAATCACGCTTATTTCTATTAATAAATATTTTCACAAAGTTACCATTTATTTTAAACATCTTATATAAAATGAGTTTACATTTTTTCATATAAATTTCAATCATTATAGAAATATTATTAGTTAAATACTAATGAAGTATACTCGTATATATATTATTCAGCATTAAATAAAATATAATAGTATTAACATTCTGTTATAGCTAATAACATAAATTTAGTGAGGTGAAATTATTAATTATTTTATTAGAGTTGTTACTATAAAAATGTACGTTTTATTAAATAGATAATATATATCAAATATTTCATATATATTATATTTATATATATATAAACCAATATTAATATATATTTACATATATTTATAAAACTACTATAATTTAAAAATAATTTATATTAATTAAACTGCTTAAACTAAATAGCATGATGGCAAATTCACTATATAACTAATATAATATTAGTAACGTATAATCCTATAAGATGAGGAAGAAGTAGGGTCCACATTATTATAATTCTAAGAAGATGCACCATGTAATTGATATTATCATAATTAAACACTAATACCAGTGAACTGTAACCTTATAATTGTGCTAACTTTAGATTCGAGTCGATAAAACAGAGCATAGAATGACTGAGTCATATAATCTCCGAGATGATATAGCGCATACTACAATAAATTTTTGTCATATGTAGAGATTCTTCAATGATGTATGTGCATAAGAAGAGGAGACAAGCAGTCCAAAAAGCCAAGATAAATGGTCTTTTATAATATCCAATAGAGTATAATTACTCAATTTTGTCTATTTTATCAGATTAATGATGGCTTCTTTCCTGAATGAATGCAAGATACGACACGGAGTAATAGTTGCCAGAGTATTAATTGCATACGATGTAATAATATTGTATAAAGTTCGTGTACTGCGAACATAGAAGATCATCAAGATCCAATCTAATTGCTCGATAGAGTTTGGTTGGGACAACATCGTGCTGTCGATTGCCAGATCACTTGCCTATAAATCCCATTCTTTCTTATATAGATAAATCTATCTAATTGAGGCGTTCGAAGATTAATACTCCTTTATCAGAATATGAATATACACAAAATACTTATACGCTTTATTCTATCTACAATTTTCACATTACATATGAGCCAACTATGTACACCTGTTCGGATTAAACTTCAGTGATGACACAATTACTTATATGACAGAGCATTATAATATATACTTATATGATTATATCAAACAACTCTCATTCTTTCCTAAAAGTTATCACAAAATCTACAAATCATCCAAAGAATAATAGCATATATAAAATAGGAATATTACATATGAAATAGTTGTGGTCTTTTCTGGACGTGAGGAGATGTTCGAGTCTGATAATTTGGAACGTTGATGCTATCAACATGTAGGCATGAGTCTCTTCTACACTCTCGACAATAGACAAATATATAGTTATATAAGAGTCAGTCAGGAACGCAAACAGTGTATTGAAAGTAAAATAGGTGTTTAGGTCTAAATTTGACTGATTATTATAGGCGACGCATAGCTTTACCACCAAGAGAGGCGGTGTTGTGATTCAAACCACAGAAGAGAAGCTCAGATAGGTATGGTTAAACTTTACACCTTCTTTGCAACACAAATAATTATGGATTGCATACTGATTATATTAGAATAGGATTGCTTATCTACTTCTGTCTTAAAAAGGAATATTGATTCATGACTTCAAATTAAAAAAACTTAAAAGTGTATAGTAATGTTGTCTATACCTAAATTATACCAAATCATTTGTGAAATAGTGTTAAACAAGATATAAATATACAGTTAAAAGTGTGAATAGGGACTGTGTGTAACGATTTCTGCCAGCACTCTGAGGAAAAAATAAGGTGTAGTCAGTTCTGCGGAATGCCAACAAGCTCTGCCCACCCCAGAAAGAAGAAAGTGACTAATTGGTATGTAACTTCTTACATATGTTAAATCCAGTACTTTTTTTTAGAGTGAAATGTTTGGAGGAAGCTCAGTTGAATGCATTCAGTATATTGTCCTTCATTCGCAACAGGCGGATGCGTTCAATCCAGAAAGGCATAATTTCTTTAATCTTCCCAGTTATATGCTCTTTCTTTATTTACAATCTTCTAATTGCGATTAATATGCAATATTTTACAACATTTAAAATATAAAGAACGAGAGATAGGACAGGCTGGGCACCTGGTGATGTCGCCTTGACGGGAGCTCGGTTGCTTTAGTAACTGTTCTTGATCCAACTTTTTGGGTTGGAGGATAGCTCAGTTTTATAGCATCGGTTATATTGTCCTCATTCGCAACAGGCGGTGGTGCAATCCAGAGAAGGCATATTTGCTTAGTCTTGCCCATTATAATGTGTTCGTTTCTTTCTTTCTTATAATATATATATGTATATATAATATATAATATAATATATATATATATATATATATAATAATTTTATATATATATATTATATACTATATATATATATATATAATATAGTATATAATATATATATGTAATACTATATATATATATATATATTATAGATATATTATATATATATATATATATAGATTATATATATATATAACTATATATTATATAGTATAATATATATATATATATATATATATATAAGTATATATAATAATATAGTATATAATTACAATAATAATAATACTAATTATATATATATATATATATATATGTATATATAATATATATATATAGTATAATATGATATATATATATATATATATTAATTATATATAAAAATTGCAAAACATATATTTAAAATAGCTACCCATTAGACACAAGAAGCCGTAAATACTATAAAACAGAAGAATCCTTAACTACCTAAAAATATTCAAGTACTTTAAACAACTTCTACTTTACGTGGTAGAAGTAGTTTATGCAATGAGTATAAGTTCTTATATTATGGTTGTAAGTAGTTTTAGTAGTTGGTATGCCCCTACATTAGGTGGTAGAAGAACCCTAAACTGTCAATTTCAAGTATTTTTATAGTTGGTACATTGAACTTGAAAAAACAGCAACCACATTTCTCTAATTTTCCATCATTAAGGAATTATTAGGAAAACGTATTCGGTGACTCTTAACAGAGTATAACATAAGTCGAAGCTGTATATATTATCATTTAAGTCTTTGGGGGCTGGCCTTTGAGTACTCAGCAATTATGGGATGAGAAAACCGGGAGCTTTAAAAGCTTCTTTTTTATGAACGTGGATGGCAAAGTGGATAAGGCGATCGGTTACTGATAACTCAGCGACGCGGAGTCCAGTGTTTCGAATCCCACTGATGGAGAGTAAAATCTCCTTTGACTCATTTCCTATTTCCATTCAATTCATTCCATTTTTGAAGATGGTGATAGAACACTATTTTTATATTTTTGTTAATCGTGGTGTTCTCAAAGGTTAGGTTATATTTTTTATTCGCATTCTGCTTAATAACAATCTTCTCAGTTTACCTCTCAATCATAATATGCCTTCAAATTATATAACAAAAGAGTTTTAAAGTTTATGGATTTTATATTATCAACTTAAAGAGTTAAATTTAATATTAAGATCAATAATGAAACTGAATTTCTCTATCAACAATTTTTCATTTCGGTGTTTACTTTCAGCATTCTTTTTCCATTCTCAAAACTATAAACTGACAAAGTTTATTTATAAAAAAAAAACACTTATTTTGCCCACTATCTATCTATCTATCTATCTATCTATCTATCTATCTATCTATCTATCTATCTATCTATCTATCTATCTATCTATCTATCTATTCATCCATTCATCCATCTATCTATCTATCTATCTATCTATCTATTTATCTATCTATCTATCTATCTATCTATCTATCTATCTATCTATCTATCTATATATCAATCTGTCTATCTAATCTATCTATCTATCTATCTATCAGTCTATCTATCTAATCTATCTACTCTATCTATCTATCTATCTATCTATCTATCTATCTATCTATCTATCTATCTATCTATCTATCTATCTATCTATCTATCTATCTATCTATCTATCTATCTATCTAATCGTGAGTACTAAAATTTATATAGGTAATAATATATAATATATATATATATATAAATATATAAAGAAAGGATATATATAAATATATATAGAATATATATAAAAAATATAAATATATATATATATATATATATATATATATATATATATATTATATAAGAATTTCACGGAGGAAGTTGTATTTCGAATGATGAACTTTTAGATCATAATTTAATACTACCTTCAGCACCTCCTGCTTCCCAAATGGATTTAATCATCGATGTCTGAAAGAAGGTTATCTGCGTTGAAATAAAAAATCAAACGTGAATGAAAGTAAGTTTAAGAAAAGTTGGGCAGAAAATTACTTCAAATTGTTTTAATAAGAAAACTAAATATGGGTTAGCTAAAAAATTTACAGATGCAAAGAAAAATCTTAAAAAAGATTTGATTTTTAAGAAGACAAATGATCGTCAATTGGAAGATTGAATAAATATGAAAAAAGCAAAAAAATTGGTTTCTAAGGAGACGAATGATCGTCAATTTGAAGATGATATATTTGAGAAATCAAAAGAATGATGATATGTTTACTATTGTGATGTCTCGAAAAAGCAGTGTAAAACAAATTTAATTTATGGAACTAAAAAATTCAAAACCCAAATGATAACTTGAGGGAAGTGCCAAAGGTTAATGGAATTTTTATGATGGTAGATGTGCTTTAAGTTGTTAAAAACATATTCACTTAGAAAGATTTGTCAAAGATAATGGATAAGTCGGACAGATACAATCCTCGTACAGACAACAGCAAGAAAAAAAACGAAAACGGAAACAAAATAAATACTACGGCCTACATTAAAACTTAAAAATCAAAATTTGCACTATCTCGTTTAGAAAAATGGAGATTAAATGCTAAACAATATGTGCAGTAAATAAGTAAAACCTAAAAAGTTAAAAAGACAGACACTTAAACTTATTACAGTAAAGTGAATTTGTAAAACTTAAAAGTTAAAAAGGTGGACACTAAAAACTTATCTTAAAATTCTAGTAGGTTGAAAATTTAAGTAGCGTGTGCCTCCTTTTGTAAATGATAAATATTGAGCAATAAAACACCAAAATAATATCAACGGTTAAAATAAGTTAAAACTTGAAATGATTAACTAGAAATAGAATATACTTTTTAAAAAATTAATTCATACAAAAGCAGAACTAGGCCTCTACGACTTGAATATTGATTATTTCAAATGTTTGCATTTAGTATGACATCAGAGTCGTTTAGTCTATCAGGTGAACTCCTCAAATTGCTGCATGGCGTTGGGAAGACCTATCAGCTGTTTGTCTCTTCCCAGGTATGGAATGTATTATCTGCAGTTTGCTCTACCTACAAATCCCAAGTGCTAATAGTGATGCTAAAATTTAATAGTGATATTATTAATCATTATTTAGTTTCATTAGTGTTTGTCATTAGCGCATTGTTTTATTTAGTGTTTTTGTTATTACCTAGATGACTGTTATGTATAAGCGGGTATATAGGCATGGAGACTTATTGTTTGAACTATTATATATTCTCAATATTAACGTTCTGGTGCGTTGTCACTTCAAAGTTATGATAACACTGACTGAATATCGAATATCACTTAATAATTTTGTTATTATTTAAGATATATCTTGTATTATGTGATAGTACTTTGGTTGAATTTGAGTCATGAGTCATAGTCGGCACATCGATATTGTTTTAATTGTTATAGATATGTTTATTTACTTAATTGATTATGTTATTATTAGTTATGTAATGGTAATTGGTAATGTCTATGTATGTTATTGTAGTTATATAGTATGTATGTATTTGTATGTTTTTATTATGTATTTATGTATGTAATGTATGTATGTATGTATGTTATCGTATAATGTATGTGGAAATATGTTGCTATGTATTGTATATGTAGTAATGTTAAGTTATGTAATGTAAGATGTACTTAGATGCAGCGTATAGTATGAAATGAAGTTTGTAATGTATTTAAATGATTCATTTTATGATATTGATATAATATGATATGATTTGTATGTTATTGTTTACCTGTATCCCACTGAACTCAGTTCCTGACCCACACCGTACTCGCGGAGGTATTCAATATGGTTTCTTCTAATCTCTCTGTCTTCAATAAGGGTTCCTAGAAATTAAGGCAACAGGTTTTTAGGCATATATATTTATACACACGTATATCAGAATTATCCCGAAGTTAATAATGTATTTCAATCATATATGCATTGATAACCAATAAATAACCCAAACTCCTATATAACTGTCGCTATAGTCCAATATAATTCCCATATATATCAAATAAATTACCATAAATAAATAAAAGAATCAATCTAATAATTTCCCAAATGTCATTAAATCTCAGATATAAAAATAAGTCAATAATTTTCTCCCCACAAATACAGTAAATCAAAATTAAATGACCAAGAAATCAATAATATTCGCCAAATGCCATTAAGATAATCCATATATATACAAGATTCCAATAATAATTCCACATATAATGTTCAAGTAAATCCAAAAATTATGAATAAGACTCTACCAATAAATAATAAAATATCACTGTATTCACCAATTGAGTAACTCATTCCATGTGGCACATGTATAATCAGTAATAATACCGGAACATTCACTATTCCATTTGTATCAGATAACACCTAAGTTGTAATATATTATAAGAATACCATTTATCAAATTGTTAATAATTCTTCTCTAATTGGTGTTTACACAAAACCTTCAATATACCGGGTTAAATCTATTACTTATTATAAAGTTTAATGAATAAGGAACTTCTTATAGTCTAGGAAAATATCTAACAAAACAAATTGAAACTTTACTACCTTTAACTGATTCCCGTGAAAGGTGGAGGAGTTATACTTCGTCTGAGCACCCTTTCCAATCCAGTGAAGTGGAAGTGGAGTACACTTCAAGATATACCCTACTCAACCAAAATAATTCCATAGTGAAGGTGGGGAGTTACACTCCGTGCATCTCCTCTCTTCCTCTTCTCTGATCCCATATTGTACAAGGCAACCGTCATGATAATCACAAAAACCCTGGTTCACCCTGTCAGTGGGGACGCACGTATCCCGTGCAGGTCGGTGATACTTGCTTTAAACATTTCCTGCTATGTATTTCTAAATTCTCTTGCGGGCTTCTACTTCGCCACGCAATTCATTGCAGTTGGGGCCTTAGACAACTCATCTGCAGGTAAACCTCTTACAAAAATCCTTCCAAGGCTTGAGGCGGAGGTTCTTTATTGGCGGTTTACTTCAGAGGATAATCATATCAGGGGCCCTTTATCACTGTCATGGAAAAATGACGCCTACTCAATTTTAGAGTGTCTCACATATTTACGTTCATTTATCGGTACCACCTCTTGTGGTCCCTATCATCAGGTGAGCTTATATCTTACACTTCCGCAGTGATTGTGCAGGCAGCATCGGTTTTTAGCAGATTGAGGTTTAGCCACTATAGTAGGAAACACAGGTTGGGTGTAGAACTAACAGGTCGAACCTGTCCCTCATCCAAATACGGGTTGCAGCAGGTATCCACACTTTCAGCTCAGTGACTAGGAGAAGGTAGTGATCGGTGGTTCCGTGTTAATCCCTGTCTCTTCACTTAAAGATAAAAAGGATGATTCTCACATCCTAAGGCGACTGTACAAGTCACACATTTAGCACGTATGTTCAACTAATCTATATACTTAATTATTTATATACAATATCTATAATAATAAGATATCAAATCTATGATATTATATGAAATAAATATATATGGTATAATAATAATTATCTCATATTCCTTATAGCTATAATTGTAATAATGTAAATTATTAAATATTTATTAATTTATATAAATAATTAAACTTACTTATTAATTATTGGTTACTATTAATAGATACATTAATTTTATTAATGCATTTATTAGTATAATATTTCTATACTATAACAGTCACCACTCTACATCACATCACCACATATAAACATATTTCCCAAAATCAATTTCCTTCACTCACATAACTAATCACTTTATACTATTAAGTGATATTTTTCACTGAGTAATTCTAATCATCAATTAATTTCATATAATCTAGACTCTTATATTAAGTATATGATATTTACTATCACATTATATTATATTCCTATTCATCTAGATTATTAATAATCCATGGAATAAGAAGAAGAAGAAAGAAGAAGAAGAAGCGAAGAATGCAAGCATATGACGAGACAGGATAGAAAAGTATATAAGAAGTAGAAGAAAGAAGAAGAATGAAGAAGAAATAAGAAGATAGAAATGAAGAAGGATTGACAGTAAAGAAGAAGAAGTCAAAGAAGAAGAAGAAGAAGTGCACAAGAAAAGAAGATAGAAAGAAGAAGAAGAAGAAAGATGAATATATTTAAGATGGAAAGAACATATAGAACACAGAAAGAAAAGACTAAAGTTAATATTAAGAATATAAGAGGGAGAAACCCTGGTGGAACCAAAGGAAATAAATAATAGATGGACGAAATATTTTGATGAGCTGCTAAATGATACAGGAGAATGGTAGAGTAGGAGAAAATGAAGGAGAGGAGGAAGAGGGGTGTTGGAGAGAGATGGATGAGAGGATGCGTAATGCAGATGAATTAATTACTAGTAGAAAAACTAGAGGAAGCATAAAGATAAATAATTAAAATGATAAAGCCTCCCTGAGAAGTTTAATGAAAATAGCAATGAGTTGTACATTAAGAATAGGTAGCGGATGATCGTGTTCGAAGAGAGAAGGTATTGGAGCTTCTAAATGAGTGTTGGAGAAGGAAAGTGGTCCCAGAGATTTGACAAGCAAAACTATTATTATTATTATTCCAAATTATATATATAACATAGAAGGAGATAACTACTGAATAGTCGAAATTTACAGGGGATCTCTTTAATAGTACATTGTACGCAAATATTAAGTGAAGAGCTTTTGAGCCGAAAGTATAAGAGCTCTGACGAAGCACTCTTTGACCTGCACATCTCCACAACTTACGCGCACGAGGACCCATGCGACGATTAGTATATATTACAGGACGGTTATGAGGTTTAGTACGATCTATAGAGATCTTACTGTTCCATTGAGACAGAATTGGTATGAAAGGATTTACTGTGAGTAAAAACGCGAAGCCGATCTGGCTCTACGGTGTAAGTAGTGTTGTAATGTGTACGTATACTATATACCCAAAGGAAAGCTTCTTGAAACGGGTGATCCTTGGGGCCTACTAGGAAACTCGTATGGTAAAATTGACTAGGGTGAGATGTTTAGGCTATGAAGTGTGAGATTTGAGTGTGGAGACAGGATTTAAGGATGTGAATGATGACGAACGTCGTAAAGAGTATCTATCGTCAAGGTGATTTCCCGAGGAGGTAGTTCTGGAGACTTACAAGGTGATTCAGTGAGACATACTCGAGAGAATGTGGCTTAATTGAGGTTGCGCACCGCGAGAGGTTTGAAGAGTGAGGGTAGGGTGCGGTGCGTAAAGTTTTCGTCTCTGCTCACATTATTGTATCATAGCTTATATTGAAAAAGTGTGTAATCCACTATAGTGAGAATGATTTAATAGAGAAGGTGCGCCGGTGAAATGCAGGGACGAATACTTGTGAGTATAGTAGCATACAGTTCGTCCGGGTGTCTGGGGATTCCCGAGGGGGTTCCGTAGAGCATTATGCAGGACGTGAGTGTGCAGGACGGTGCTGAGTGGAGTGATAGAGTAGAAGAAGGATTGGGAAGAGATATTGTAGCGAGGAATTGATATGCGACTGTCGGAAGAAACGGATAGGACAAGATGCTGCATCAAGTGAACGCGGAGCTGAGGAGAGAGCACCTGAGGTGATGTAGTGAGTGAGGGCCAGAGTGGAGAGGGAGGAAGGTTCTGGGAGAATCATTTCGGGACTCGAATGGAGCACAAGTCTAGCACCTGCAAAGTCTCATAAGGACTTGCAATGACTCTACCTGGGTTGAATATATACAGAAGACGGAGGGTGTGATGCAGAGGATCCACGCAATAGGATAGAAGTTAGGAAGAGCTACAGTAAGGTGTTCTGTTATTATGGCTCTTTGACCAACGGTGCAGGTGACTCAGGTATGGTTGGAGCTGTTTTGACGAGTGTTGACTAAAGAAGTATAACCTCTCATCGAAGTGCGTGCCCTCTTCCACCACAGGTGCCTTCCTCTGTTCATACTTGGCGACTCACGGATCATATCGTTGTGTGCTCTTCAGCCACTCTTGTAGTGTTTGGTGGGAACACCCTTGCCTATATTGTCTCATAATTTCCTTCTCCACGCACATGATGACCCGTAGTGTAACTCCCTTATCTCTATATAAGGGCATGAAAGTAGGATATCCACTAGGCAACGCGGGAGATCTAACGAGCGGCGGACAGCAATAGATGGGTGTAGAACGATCTTTAAGGTGATAGCATCGGAGATGAGGAATGCAATAGAGGTTGGAGGAGATGTGACATTCGGAGCCTAGTTATAACTGCGTTATTGGTGATGGAGTTGATACACATGTTGCAATATATATGTGCGAGATGGTGCGCGCGTACATTGTAAGAGGATTGCAGAATGAATCTATATGGCTTGCACAGATTACGATTATGTGAGTTGGATCGCTTGTGATGATAAACACGCACTCAGAGGAGCATCCAAAGACAGCAGATTGTGATACAGGTGGCCATGTCGTTTGCAAAGATTCGTTGATGAGATGCGGGCTGCCTGCTGTGGAGGAAAACATACAAAGAGAGAAAGACTGTGGGAAGACAGGAGCGCGCAGTAGGTGCAAAATGCATGGGGCGGAGGTTCCGACATGAACATGAGTCGTTTTCTTCCACAGACGCTAAAGGACCTTCCTTCGGGAGGTCAAACAGTAGAGCCTACGTAAAGTAAGTATAATACGTAATAATATAATATAATAATAATAATAATTCAATAATAAATATTATAATTAATATATAATAATTCAATAATTATATAATAATATTTAATATATATAATAATATATATATTTTTATAAATATTAGATTATTATTATATATATATATAATATAATTTAATAATTAATAATAATAATAAATAATATACTATTTGTCACTTAGTAACACTCCGGATCATGAGGTTTGAAAGAAAATGGGAAAGTGAAGGTTAAGTGTGAAGTTTTGAAATCTATATTGTAATAGTAAATAAAGACGAACGTAAGTATACAGTGGGATAATTTAGGATAGTTAAACCTCAAACTCCTGGTAAACGTGCGTTTTAATAAATTAATAATTTAATAACAGTAAGAATAATTTCAATAATATATAATATATAATATTTACCATTATAATATCAATTATTTTATTAATAATAATGTTATTATTACTATCACATTATATTCATAAAAAACCATTCTAAAAAAAAAATAATTTTACTTAAAATGGCAATTTAAGAGGGACAATTATAATTCAAAATGGAATCTATTGACACAATGGGAAAATTAATTACTTTAATAATAATAATAATTAATAATAATAATAATAATAAATAATAATAATAATAATAATCATAATATAAATAATATACATAATAAATCATGAATAATATATAATTTAATTAATGATACATAAATAATAACAATAATCAAATAATAATAATAATATATCACCATAAAAATTAAAACACTAATTAATTTGAGGTGACAGCGATACAATCTTTCTTACTCATTCCCCTGATACACACACTTCTACTTCTCTCGGACTGTAAAATTTTACCCTATTTTCCACTCAGATGAATATAATCTCCTCTTAATTGCACAATAACTGGCTTTTAAACCTGCGAGCAGTTTCACCACAGGCTTATGAAGGTTTGTAACTATCCTAAAATCCACCTTCTTTACGTTCGTACATCATCTCTAACCTCCAAAGGTTAAGATTTTCTAAACTCACCCTAATTAATATCTCTTACTATTCCATTTATTATCCATCAATACACCTCAGTGAACATCCGGTTACTAGTTTATTATTATTATTCTCACTACATTATAATACCTGGGAACACGTCAGGCTTCGTTAGTGATGAGACAAGTCTCCGACTATTGGGCTAACCCAAGCAAATCCTAAACGTGTTACAATCCCCGCAACATCCCTCAGTTGGCGGTTAACCTAAAATCACAAGATATGAAAAGTACCCCGCAGTTATTAAGATCAAAAACACTCCAATAGATATTCAAATTAATTTCATTATAACTCAAAAAAACCTCGTTTGAAACCACGGACTTCAAAATTTAACCTCTTTCTTGATATATATTGCTAATATACTACATCGACACTCATTGCACGACTTTCTCCATAATTTTGTGAACACACGCGATCTGGTGAAATGAAATTTTTGTTCAAAAATCACTTCCTACTTTTAGTTCAACTATTCCAATTGTTAACCAATTTTGCCTCACTTTAGCAACCTTAATAAACCGACATGTTATTCCATTTTTCTCCTGATTTATTAACCAACTTTTATGGCAAAAATGAACTGCAAGTTTCCTATTTAGTTTTGGACATTTATACAAATAATTCAGTCTATCATCTTACTCCAGTTTCTAGGGGGTTTTCGAAATTTGAGCGGCGTGGAACAATGCAAGTTGGTTACCGGGTTGATTTCATGTCACCTTTTTTATTCTGCAAAGCTTATTGTATGTGTTATCCAAACTCTAATCACAATTTAAAGATACCTCCCGTATATGAGTAATCAGCATCGCCACCGAGTATTAGTATCACCAATAACCATCAGGCTTGCAATTATAACTTAATATCACCAAACTAAGTGGTTTGTTACCTGATCATATATTCGTTGGATTTATCAACTTATATAAGTAACTGCTCACTCTTGACTATATTATAAAATGGGGCTTTTCCAAATAATGCCCTATCTCCACTATAGCGTGTCAACTTATATAATCATTAAGTTGGTTGGGATAATTTTTATCTTTCCCACCATAGTTATAAGTTAATAGTAATGTATGTATGATGTTTATGTATGTATTGTATATTGTATGGTTATATGTATAATATATGATATGTATATTATATGTAATGTTAATCGTATAAATGTTATATGTATGTTATGTATTGATTATGTATTGTATGTTAATTGATATGTTAATAGCTATGTATGCACTTTAAGGATTAAATTTCAATATGTATTTTTAATAAATTTCCCCTCATAATTATGAATAATATTTTTTATATTACTATTATATTCATAATTTATTTTATATATAAAGCGCCCGATAGCACATGTATTAGGTATATAAGCACTTCGTCAATACATAAAAGAAGCGGGTATCCCAGTGATTTACACAACTTGATATCGTAGTGTCGGGAATATGTGTATGTCATATTCTCTTATCTTCACTTGTTTAATTTAGGCCTTGTTCAGATAGCCAATAAATAAATAATTGCAAAAACAGCTAAGATCCTTACTATTATAAACATGCAATAACAATATTTACCTAACTTCTAACAGCACGATACCTTCTTAACTTATCATAACTTATCTATATTATATCTATATATAAATACTCCTGTATAACTAGTTCTCGAGAATCTTGGAATCTTCCCTTAATTTCGAATGTTCTGTGGCTAAAAATCTTTCTCTCTACTACTACTATCATTATAATTTTAATAATATTTCTAGCTACTTTTTATTTTGCTTTTTTTATTTTTTCCCTCTTATTATTGGAACAGATTTTCAAATTTTTTTTGACTCTATTCTAAACTACTTCTCTATGAGATCTGTTTACTTAACTCTTTTCTTCCATCCAAATGCTGAGTATCTCTCTTTTAGGGATGAATTTCTATCAATCGTATATAATCCTAACACTATGAGTCTGAGATATTTGTGAGCTCCTCTCTAACTACTGATTATAGGCAGTAGGCGGGAGAGCCTCATAAACATTCAGTATATTCTCAAACGATCTGGATATAACTAGTTATATATATAAGGAACTATAACCTACACATTTTCCAGATCGTCCTAACCAATTAAATCTTATTGAATATTCGCTTGACTTCTGTTTTTACATCACAACTACTCCTCTCTCGTTTTAAATACAATATCCAATTTATATCTCTACTTCACTATTTGGTAACTCGAACCTACATATCTTGTAGCTCTTTAATTATTAACACTTTTTATTCATCTCCTAGACAGCTTTACCACCTTAATGACTCTCTAACGTAACTTTCTGCACATTTTAATTCGGCGCTAATTGGAGGGGAATTATGACGTTGATTTTTTGGCTAACACTCTTGTGTAAATGAATCCTGCTTTGACTCCTGGGGATGCCTCGGTTACACTTCGCTGAAAAGGTGGGGGCACGAATTCCTCCTCCCACTCTGTATTAAAAGCTCAATTCTCCTCTTCATATTTATCTAAATTAATTTCTCTAATACCCAAATATCCCATGGTTCTCGATGAAAGCTTGTTTACTTATTTTATTACTACGCGCATTTAAATGACGAGAGAGGACATTGCGTATTTCGGGCATGGAAAACTCTCGTTATTCTCATATATCATATCCTCTTACTAATTATTTCATTCTGCATCCGGAAATCGTTTGCAGGGATACCTATTACGTAATCAGGCTAAAGTCAGCGCATTTCTCAACTAACAGAAGGTGCGACAACCTGCTTGGTTCTCATACTCAGATTAAAATTTCTGGCCCCTTGCCATAAAAACATCTCTAACAACTTATTGTAAATCTGCCTTCCTCCCCTTTATTCGCTCTGACGGTTCTGTTTGTAACTCTCCTTCTGATAAGGCCAACTAATCTCATCGTCCTCCTTTTTTCTATCTAATTTCTTACTCTATCTGGACGTATTCTGGCTATCCCTCCTCTCCTACTTATCTCATTCTTCCTCAATCAGGTTTTCCCTAATGTCTCAATTACCTGTATTTAAACAAACATGATTCGGTGCATGAGGATCCTGAGATCTTATGAACGTTCAGTAAAGGCTTTTTTAGTTGGTCCCGGATGGCATTTCCTCCGCCGTGTTTTTGAAGGGAGTGTGTCTTCTGAAGCTGGCGCCTGTTACCTCGTTCAATCTCTTAACTCTACTCTCTATGTCTTATAATTACTAAAATAACTTTTCACGCTCAAGTTGCTGGAAAGCGCGCTACCTGTCCCAATCCGATCCCGAAAAAAGGTATGACCGTTCTATATCTTCTTAACTATCTTCTTTTAGGATTGCTTAAAAGATAATATAATTCTTTCTAAAATAATCTTTGAAACTCATTCTTAACTCCTCATAATTTCCTGGATCATTCTGGAGTCTCTATATCCTTCTTTTCAAGATCATTACATTAACATGAAGCTTTCGTCGCTCGACGGTCCAACTGGTGACTATACTTTCCTATCTAATCTGATTTATGGTCTTCTTGAACCCTTAGGGTACTCTAAAGGGAAGTCCTTGCGTGGTGGCGCTTTTGGGACTAATTCCAAAGGCTTTTTAGACCGGGTTTTTTGGCACGCGTCACTGCTCTCTAAGTCCCTTCCTTTGGGTTTCCTCCTTCTCTTTTGCTTCTCTTGTCTAGTTTTCTCTCCGATCGCTTCATATCAGCACTCGTTGATGGAGCGACTCTTCCCTCCTTTTCTGTTATTGTGGTGTTTCCGCAAGGGTTCTGTTCTATCTCCAAATTTATTCCTACTTTCAATCAACGATCTCCTCAGCTGTACTTCCAACCTGTTCACTCTTATGCCGATGAACTCAAACCCTCCACTCTTCTACTCACTTCAAGAATCTGCTCCCTCTTTTGCCTTCTAGAGTTGCTCTCGTCTTCTCCAGCTTTCCGATTCTATCCTGGTCGATCTGGATGATTTGCCGGTGTGGTCACCGCACACCTTGTAAAATCACTCTTTAAACTCACTTCTCTTTACATCTCTCCTCTCAAAGACACCATCCCAACTTTCCTATTTCCTTCGACGGCACTAACGTCTCTCCTGGTGAATAACATAAACTATTCTTGTTCTTAACATAAACAAATAAATTTCTTGGGAAACCTCATATTTCAATGATTGCTAAGGTGGCCTCAAAAGAAACTGGGAGGTCTTGTTCAGGTTGCGGGAATTTTTTTTCCTCTGCACAGTTGCTCCAGTTATCTAAGGGCCTTATTCGCCCTTGTAGTGGGTACTGTTCTCACATTTGGGGGGGCCTCCGGCTCCACCCTTCTATTGGATAGGGTTGAGTCTAAAAGCTAAGAGACTAATAAACTGTCCCTACTTTCAAACTCTCTTGACCCTCTATCTCTGCGACGTGACGTTGGCGCACTATCTCTTTTCTATAGGTACTACAGCGGTAGATGCTCAGGGGAAGTTGGCCGCTCGTATTCCACCTCCATTGCGTCGCCTTCGAATACAAGGGGTGCATGCTCCTCGCTATGAATTTTGGCGTGAGTATTGAGAACCCCAGACTTTTGTTCGTTGTGGTGCCTCTTTCTTTCCGGCTACTTCTGTTCTGTGGAACTCCTTGCCTTCTTCTGTTTTTCCAACTATATTTAATCTTCCTCTCTTTAAAGCCCACGTCTGCGCTCACCTGAGGGATTTGCCTTAGGCTGGGGATTGGGTGGGGTTTTCCTTGTTTTATTTTCTGCCCCCTCCTTGAAAAGGGCTCGGCCCGTGAGTGGTGGTTAACTGTAAAAAAAAAAAAAAAAAAAAAAAAAAAAACTCGTTCACCTCTACCCTCTATATTAATACTTATATATTTAATGTCCAACCGATCCCGATGAGGGGTAGCTGCTCTGAACCTTTTAACAATCGTCCTATAACTTTCACTTTTATTATGTCTGAAAATTTGAAACTCTTCTCAAGTCTCATTTCTTGGATCAACTGAATCTCATCCCCTTCTTTCCAATCGCCAGTATGGCTCTCGACGTTCGAGGTCAACTGGTGACATACCCTACAATATCAATGATATGTGGCCTTCTGCCCTTTGGGACTTTGAGAAGTCTTGTGTAGTGGCGCTTGACATGTCAAAAGTTTTTGACTGGATATTGTGCACGGCACTACTCTCTAAGTTTCTTTTATTTTTGTTTCCTTCTTCACTCTGCTTATTCGTGTTTAGTTTCCTCTCAGATTTTTCCATCTCGGCACTTGCTGATAAAAAACATTTCATCTTTCCAGTTAATTGTGGTGTTTCTCAAGGTTCTCTTCTATCTCCAATTTTATTCTTATTTTTCACCATCGTTCTTTTCAGCTTCACTCTAATTATTCTAATTATTGCATCTATGACTCAGCTCCATTCTTCCGCTAATTTCAAATCTGCTCCATTCTTTGCATCTAGAATTGATTCTCGACTTAAGTTTTCCAATTATATTATTGACGATCTGGATGGAATTTTACGGTGGAGTTACCTCAACCTTGTAAAAGGAAACTCTTTCACCTCCCTCTCAGAAAGACCTCCCAACTTTCCCATCTCCTTTGACGGCACTACCGATTCACCTGCGAACAACAAAAACATTCTTGATCTGAATATAAACAACATATTCTCTTGGAAACTTCAAGTTGCGTTTTTTTTTCCTGAATAATTTTTCATTCATTACGGTATCATCCGCCCCTGTAAGGAGTACTGTTCTCACAGTACCGCTCTTACTTTAGATAAATATGAGTTTAGGGCCAAAAAACTATTAAACTCTCCTCTGCTTTCCACTTTCCATCTCCCTTGACCCTAAATCTCTTCGACGTGACGATTTCACGCAATTTCTTTTCTATTGGAGCTACAACGGCAAGTGGTCGGGGAGATGGCCCCTTGTATTTCACTACCATTGCGTCGCCGCCTAGCAGAATGGGAACCATGCACACACATGAATTTTTTGTGAATATTAGGAATTCCGTATTGCTCTATGTGATGCATCTTCCTTCTAGCTGTTTCTGCTCTGTGAGACTTCCTGGCGTCATCCGTTTTATATGCTTCATTTAATATTGGTTTCTTTAAAGTCAGAGAGAATTTTGCTAGGATTGGGCTTGGATTGATCTTTTTTGTTTTATTTTTTCCTTTTCTGGGAAAGAGCTTTGACATGAATGATGGTTAATAAAAACTGTAAAAAATATACAAGGAAATCTTTAAGCCTTCAGTTGAAACATTCTATTTCAAATTCACGACTCTCGACTTATGTGCGCAACGACGATGTTTGTTCTCGTGTCTTGGATTTAGAGTCCAGAATTTTCTACCCCATGGTTAAACTTATCTGATCAATCTACTACTAAATTCATCCGCTCTGCATATTTGTCCCACAAGTCAACTGACTATTCTGATATCTTTGACTACCTAAACTTCAAAATAGAACACGTTCATGCTTCTTCTCCTTTCTTTGAAATCATCAATCATCATTCTTGGTGATTTCAACATTCACCACCGTCTATGGTTTTCCTTTAATTTTCTAGATACATCTGGTGAGCATGCTTACCATTTCTCTATCCAGAATGACCTCGATCAGTTGGTGCAGCTCCCTACTCGCATCCCTGATCGTCTCGTAGATGTACCCAACATTGTAGATTTTTTCCTAATCTCTAATCCTTCTCCTTATCCTGTTAAACTTTTTCCTCCTCTGGGTTCCTCCGAATACCTTTAATCTCTGAATATTCTTCTATCTCTTCAAATCTTCTACGGCAATGACCCCCGCCTACAACGTGAAAACTTTTTTGGCGCTTCGGTGTTCTTCTGTTCGGACTTTTGCTCGTACTTCTTTGATTTCCCATACTGTTTCGTTATGGGGGGAGGGTCCCTTGGAATGTGCTGAGCGCATAACCGAGGAGAATCTCTCTGGCATACAGAAGTACATTCAGTATTCTTTCTTTTCACCTAAACCTAACAAATTTTGGTTTAACTCTGCTTGTTCTTGTGCTATTTTGTCAAAGAGTCGCATCCTTCAGAAAGTACCGTCATCTTCAACTTTCAGAATCTCACGCACTTGTATTTTACCCCGGAATTGTGTAAAATCTATTCTCTTTGACACTAAAAACTTTTCTCAAAAGAAAATGTAATAGTTTTACTGTTCATCATATCCTGTCTGGCATTTGAAAGATATGTTAGCTCTATCTTTGCTTTTTTTCTATTTCCCTCGTCTAGTGTGTTCCGACGGCACAGCTGCCGTTTTACCTTCCGTTCAAACTGAACTCAAACCTTTGCCTATAATTCTACCTTAGACGATTCCGGTACTTTTATTTCTACACCTCTCCAACTCAATTATGCCTAACCTTGTAATTTCTTATAAAGACGTTGTTTCATCTCTCTCTCTCTCTCTCTCTCTCTCTCTCTCTCTCTCTCTCTCTCCTCTCTTTCCTCTCTTCTCTCTCTCTCTCCTCTCTCTCTCTCTCCTCTCTCTCCTCTCTCTCTCTCTCTCTCTCTCTCTCCTCTCTCTCTCTCTCTCTCTCTCTCTCTCTCTCTCTCTCTCTCTCTCTCTCTCTCTCTCTCTCTCTCTCTCTCTCTCTCTCTCTCTCTGTGTTTACACTATGAAGGGTTACGGTCTTGAGGGTATTATTCCTGTACTTCTCGAAACTTGTGCTTCCGCTTTTACTTCTTGCCGTGGTAAACTAGTTTGTCTCTGCCTTTCAACTTCAACCTTCCCATATTGTTGGGAATGTGCACTCATTCAGCATGTGCCGAATGAAAGTGATCCCTTTCAGCCATCCAACTATCGTCCTATCGTTTTAATCTGTTTTTTTC
>JABUQX010063876.1:0-15000 GCA_015478945.1 Trachelipus rathkii
ATATTATATGTTATACTATATATAATATAGTATATAATTGAATTTTTTCAATTGAATGAAAATTTATTTAATAGCTAAGCAAATAATATTATTTATATCTGAAGTAGTCTAAAACTATTATTAATATAGTATATATTAATAATATATAAATTAATTTATATATAAATAATATTAATATATATATATATATATTATTATATATAATTAATTATATTAATTATAATTATAATGATACTATATGTGATAAATATTATATTATACTATTCATATAGTATATATATTATATATATATATACCATATAAGGTATATATATATGATATATAATATATATATATAATTATATATTAATAATATACAGTAAATATATTATATCATATTATATATATATTATTATAAGTATATATTTATATATATTATATATATAATATATATATATTAAAATATATATATAATATATAAATTATTATATATTATTATACTATATGATATATTAATTAAATATAAGTATATATATCATACTATATATATTATATATATAATATTAATATATATAATTATATATCTATATATATATATATATATAAAATATTTTATATTACTTATACCACTCAGGTCCTTCCTACAAAATAACTGCTGATTGGGTGGATGATCTAAGTTTGGACAGATATAATCGGTTTAAAGAAAGCGCTGCTATGCTGTATTGTGCATAATGTTTTCAGGTATTCTTATCAATTATTTCACCCTATTGATACGGACTTTTTCGTCGATAAATTATTCGGTCTCAAGTAACCCTCTTATCATCGACATTCTAATCTATTTACTCTTCATCCACTACTTAAATCAATTCACTTTGAATATATAATCAGCTCCTTTTGACTCCATACCTAGCTCGTACGCTCGCGTTACTTGGTTTATGTCCTATTATTACTTACTGACGTTAATATACTGCATTACCACTTATTATCGGACTAAAAACCTTTATTAGTATCATCCTAACACAACAACAATCATTCATTCTATAATCAGTACACGTGACCAAATACTTAACAACATACTTTATACAGTACTTATACTATATATATATATATTATATTTATTACATTATTATTAATATATAACTATATATAGTATATAATACTACTTCGATTTGCTCTTTTTAATTTATTCCATAAGACACAATTTATCTACTTTAGTTTCATTTAACTGAGTTTATGAGTTCAAGAATTATATTATTTATTATTTACATTTTAATCATATAATTATTCATATATATTACTATTAATTTATTTAATACCACAGATATATAATATATCACGTACCAATACATATATATATAATAATATATAGGATTATATCTTTAAATAATATATAATATATTTTCATATTTTTATACAATTATAATATATGCTACAACGTATATTTTATATTATTATATTATATATATATATATCTATTTATTTATTAATTAAAAATAATATATATTTATAGTATACAAAATATATATAATAAATATATATAATCTATATATATAAATAATATATAATATATTATACTATATAATATTATATATAATATATATTAATATTATAAATAGTTAAATAGTATATAATATCCATCACTATATACTTAATAATAGGATATATCAATATCCCTCAATTCATACAGCTAACCTAACATTTTAGTGGTACGTATACATATTAAACAGGACCACAAAAGCGTACCTTGAAATGACCGGAGGCCTACGGTGCTAATATAGTGGGGACCCATGTAATCTGTGATATTGGTTTTTCATATAAGATATATATAACAGTGGTCAGGGTGTCTGGACTATACATTAATACTAGAATCTCTTTAACTTGGTTTCGAAAAGAAATTTTATTTTAACGATATACAGAAGTTATAGCCTGTATAATATACTTTATATAATAAATATAGCATACTATCCTATGGTGACTTAATATAATAAAATGTTCCTAGTTGGCAAAATATTCATCATTTTAGAAATTAATTTTTTTTTAGGGTGGTTTATGCATTATTTATCAAGTAATTATATGCATTGGATGTCGTTAGTGCGATCACTTTCAAGTGAGCATGTTCATTGATAGCTCATTTTATTCCCTCAAGATTCATAACTTATATATTAACTATGATGTTTGATATATTAATAGAGATATAGATATATTTATGAAGTTAGATGTATTATTAGGCCCAGGACGTAGAATAGTATGGTTTTAATTAATAAGTAATTCTTCGTTGTAGGTATATGTTAATATACTTAAATATAGTATAAACTACTGTATTTATATTTAGATGTAGAAAAAGCAATACAAACGACATCAATTATTTGAAATTTACATAATATAAATATAATAAGTAATTTGATAAGTTCATTGAGACCGTATTGACCTATTAGGGGGTATATTGCTGCATCGGTCAGATTTTCTTTTCAAACTCACATCACAAATGATAGGAACTTTTATCAATCAGAAAAAAGTGAATAATTTTCGTTAAGTATTAAGAAAAATACGAGGAAGATCCTTGCAGTAAACGATCAATATTTATCTGAAATTGTTGAAAGTATTAAAGATAACTCTTATGAAAGACAATTGTTTTAAAACATAATTGAAATGTTTTTAACTCTCAATGCATTTATCACTGTTTATAACATATATAATATGGCCACTTATTTACGTAACCAGCTAATATTTGCTCATCTTTTGAAACATAGACAAATCAATTATTATATTGCTCGTTCTTTAATATATATTATATACTTTAAGGGGGGCCAGGCGGGAACCTTTTGCGGGGGAGGGGGCACAGGGCAAAATTTGGAGACGGTTTTAATCGCTACCAACCGTGTATAGACAAAGACACGTGCGAGACATGCGGTGCAGATGTCCTCATTCTTAATACAGTAAATCATTAATCAATTAGAAGTAACGAGAATCATGTGTTTTAGTTTTTTAGAGTGTTTTAAAAAAGAAATAGATATATATAGAGTGTAGGTAGAGATGAATATTTAGAAAGTTTTGAAATTGTAATAGTTACAACGGATGCAGTGAAAGAATTAAAGCGTAGGCGAAGATCCTCAAGAATGTTTATAATTTCTCATAAAATTATTTGTCTAATATAGCAAAAGTTGCTAAATAATATATTTTTACAATTTTGACGATCGACATTTAAATTGTAACATTTCCGTTATCTATAGTCTATATATGGCTCATCAACTGGTCGAAGCTATGGCTAATTCTGAAATGATCCAGCGGTTAGGTTATCAGTAAGTAACGCTTTAATATATGATAAAAGTATACTGTCATACTAGTTATTTTTTTCATAGTTACCATTTTGTACTCTCTAATGTATACATATAGTAATTTATCTATTGTGAGGGAGCAGTGTAATGTATGGGCATGGTTCTCGAAGTTATATCAAGTAACCATGCATAGTAAATGATACAAGCTACATCATCATAGGTACGCTTAATCAGCTCTAAAAACAACTAATATTTGCTCATACTGAGAATATATTACTTAACTTTCAGTAACAGTGACAAAATATTATAATATATGTATATATATATTATTATATATATATAGTATATATAGTTATATTATACTATATATACTTTATATCACTACTATATATATAATATATATATATACTATATATATTCATATATACTATATCATGATAGTATATATATATATAATATATATATATTAATATAATAATATACTAATATATATATAATATACTTATATACTTATTATATATATCTATAATATATGTTTATTTATGAATTAGATATTTATCTTATGCGTAGTGTTATAATATTATTTCAATTGAAAATATTTTATAATTAATAAAAAATGAGCCCCTATTTTTGGCAGGAATAAAATAAAAATATATAAATAATATTATAGATTGGTGAAGTGAAAAATAATTTGCACTTATTTAATTACATATATTAAATATATATTAATCAATTATGTTAAAAGATCTTTAACATTAAATAAATATATAGCATTATGATTAACTAACAGACACATCATCTAACCTCGACATGATCGACGACGGCCTATACTTCTTTTATGGGTTATGGGAATACTTATTACTAATACTAATGATATATACGTTCCTATATAACCCGATATAGTTAAGAGCTCGCTAGTTCCTTGAGGTGAAAGTATTAATGTTAATCTAATGTTCATATAAATTTTTTGTTAAAAAGTTTTTATTTAAATCATTTTTATATTTCAAATTTAAAGTGCAACAAATATTTGATTTTCTGTGTTTATTATTCCAATGATAGCGGCTATTAGAATATCAGAGTATATTTTAATTATGTTATATGCAAAAACATTTTGATAGTATATTCTATATCTGTTAAAAATTATACTAGTGCGTATTTTTTCACTTCTAGTTAGTGGCATAGTAGTATTTAATGGGTCTAGGGAAAAATGGATTGGGATTTTGGCTGGATTTTTGTTTATTTTAAATAACTGGAAGGTATGGGGTGTAATATTTACGATGCGTAAGATAACGTTTATGTAGGTTAATTTCCTTTTATCTTTCACAAGTTTTAGGTTCTATTATTCAATAATTATTGATGCATATGGAAAGTATTAAATTATTTATTTATATATCATTAGTAATATGTAATCAACGTTATTTAACCATATGAACTACACAATTTAACTCTAAGGATATAACACGATGGCAGCTAAGAGTGCAAAGCACGTCTCATGAGAGCACTACAAACATTGAACTTCACATGGACAGATACCGTCTTCAGTGCATGAAGCTATCGCCCTACTATAATTACGCGTAAGCGGGTGCCATGCATAACGACTTACTCTACCTGAGTAGTGCCTATCAGAGCATATAGTATATATTTATATCTGATATATAAAAAAATAGATATTTCTTAAATAATATACATATATATATTCTATATACAGTATAAATGGTATATATATATATATTTTCTATATATTATAATATTTAAATTTTATATATATACTATATATATATTATATTATATTAATATTTTATATATTAACTTTCTCTACACTACACACACATACTCACATCAATTATATAATTAATATTATATTATATAATATATATATATATATGTTATTTATGATTATCTATAGTATATAATTATATATATATAATACTATATATATAATAATTAGTTAACAATATAATTAACTATTAATATTATATTAAATATATTTATATAATATATATATATATATATATTATTATATAAATATATTATAAATATATTATAAGTATATTAAATATTGTAGATTATATAGTATAGATATTAAATATATATATCTTAATTATTATATAATTATTGATATATATATGTATTTAATATATTAATATATATAATGATATATATATATATATATTATAATATAATTATATAATATTATAATATATATAGTATATATAATATATATATATTATATATATATTAATACTATATTATATATATAATTATATATTATAGTATTATATATTAAATATATTATATATTCTATATTATATATATTATATATACTATAATATTATACATTATATTAATATATATAATATATTATTAATATCATAATAATAAGTAGAATATTAACTTATAAGTATTATTCTATTTTAATTTTAATGGAGTAAACTGAGGAAGAAAAATTCCTATAAAAAAAAATATTTACTAGTCAATTTACATAATATAATCTATAAATGCTACACTTCTCTTTTAATATAAATACGTAACTTATAGGAAACTTATTCATATATATATATTAATATATATATATATTTTTTATAATATATTAATATAACTATATCTATAGTATTATATATATATTATTAGATATATATATATATATATATTAATATTATTATTATATAATTCTAATTAATAGATTATATATTCTATATATATATATAATATAAATATATATATATATATATTATATTAATGACTTATATATACTATTAATTTTATTTATATTAACTATAAATCTTTAAATAATTAATATTATAATATCTTATTTATATATAATATATATAATATCATTAATGTTTTATCCTCACGATTTTCATCTTAGGTTCATTTTTATATGACGTAATGACAATTAAAGCAATTATAATATAGCATTTACTACGTTCTGAAAAAGTCGAAGTATTTTTGTGCTGTTATAACTAAGTTTAGGCTGTACTTAAGTTCTTTTTTGTGTATTTTAAAAATAAGTATCTTACAGTACGTACTTTAGTACTCTTGATTTTATCATATAGTGTTCTAAAATTCAAGGTTACTGGATCTTTTGTTATGATCGTTAAGTAGCGTGCGGTTTAGTGCTCGAGGCTTGACACTTTTTTTTCCTTTTGATTGTACTTTTAAATTATATTTCTGTTATTTTTTTCTGATTAATCATACTTTTTTTTCTTATATAATTCTAAACACTACATATATATATAATGTTTTTGTTATTTAAAGATATTATTTCAATTTTATTGTTATTTAACGCTCAAGCGATACTGAAATCACATAGATAGGTCTATATTAGTTGAGTGCAATTAAAGAACGGTTATTCTGGCTTATCAACGTAAACTCTAGGGTATATGCTGTTCTACATAGCGAGAATATTTTTATATATTTGTCCTGAAAATATATAATTCTATACGAAGTCTGGGTGATTTATAAAGTCGCTTATTATAATATAAACATATAACCCATAATACTTTTTCATGATTCTGCAATAACATTCACAAAATAATCAGACATTCCTGACTCAGAACTAATAGACGGTCAACACACTTATCAATAATTGAGGTGAGTATTTCCCAACACTTAGAGTAGACGTACACTATTATATTTACCGATTTGTTCAAGATTCTGAGTGTGAGCTCATTTCCTATATAAAAAGGATAAATGTGTATCAGAGACTATATATATATATAATTATACAACATATGATTAATATATCAACTTAACAAAGCATTAATTCGACTAACATCACAATAAAGATCACATACATCTAATAGAAATACTAACGAACACGTATCGTATATAGCAACTCAAACAACGACTTTTTTTTCAATCGTAGATATAAAGACATAAAATTTTATATGTTTTATTTAATATGAGTATTTTTATTGATGTTGGGTTATTTCTTCGAGACGTGTGTGAATATATTTCTAAGATAATATTACTAATAATGATAACATCGATTATCTAGAGAGGGAGGGGGCCTTCGAGGCCGCATATCTGAGCTCTCGTTCCGAGAAAGGTGTTCATGTTACTAAGATTTATATGGACATTTTGAGTGTTTGACTATTTTAAATTTGTTACATAAAGTTCCTTTCATATGTATTATTAAGTTAATTAACAGCCGTATTCCTATTTTAGCTAAGATAATTAAAAAATAAAGTGCTATTTCGTATAGCAAGGTATTAGAAATAAAAATTGAATTGATTTATCGTATAGACGGTTGATTAAAGCATAAATAACTTATAATAATACTTAGGGGAGCTCCTCTATAAGTTTCAATATCGTTTTAATGTTTTATAAATAATTATTGGTTATAATTTTTACATTGCGACTAGTACACAAAATGAATAAACAATAAACCCGAGATATAAGAACTCATATTAAGTATTTTTGTTTCGAATGTTATCATGTGTTGATGAATCCGTGCATCTGGAGTATTTGGTGATCCGTTCGCTCCTTACTAAATCTGTATATATATGTATATTATTATATAATAATATTATTATATATATTATTTAATTATATTATAAATTATATATTATATATAGATATATTATATATAATATATGACATATATATATTAATATTTATGTATTATATTAATCTTATTAAGTATATAAATGATATTAGATATATATATATATCATATTATAATTATACTTATATCTATATTATACATAATATATTAACTATATACCTATATTAATACCTAATATAATATATAATATATTTATTATAATATATATATTATATTATATATATAATATATTATAATTTATCTGTAAAGTATTTAATTTATTTATTAATATATCTATATGTATTATTATTAATTAATAGTATAATATACATATATATATAATCTATTAATATATATATATATACTTAATATATTATATATTAATATTATTATATATATTATATATTATTATAATATATATATATATATATTATATTAATAATTATATATATACACTATTATAATATTAATACATATTATAATAAATTATATTATTAGTTATATATAAATATAATATTTATAAATATATAATAATATATATATATATATATTTATATATATATTAATAGTATTTATAGTATACTATATATCTTACTTAATATATATATATCTATATTATAATAGTATATATATCATATATATATATTATTATATAAGTATTGATAATATATTACTATTTAAATATATATTTTATTATAATTATAATAATATATATTATAATATTAATATATATTAATAGTTAGTTAATATATATAATATCTTATAATATACGATAGTTATTGAATATAAATAATATATTAATATATATAGATATAAAATGTATGTATATATATATATATATATATATATTATATATAACATACAACACATAAATATATTATTTTATTATTAATTCAAAAAGTTATGTTTATTAAACAAAATAAGTTTACCTATAATTTGTAAATAATAGGGAATTAATTTTCAATAAGTTTTATTCTTTATTTCGAAACAATTTAATATTCCTTTAAGCAAAATTCTTAAATTTTTTTACTTACTCCTTCATTTTTATGAAGAATATAATTATAAAAATCTGAATTATAAAAAAAAAAGAGTTTTTCATCGCCTATACTTTAATTGATAAATAAATTTTCAAGAATACACTTGTTTACTTCACATTTATTAAGTTAACTTTACTAATAATATATTATAGAGATGTTTCTTAAAGTTTTATTTTGAAACCAGTTCTTAATTCATGAATACATATTTAGTTGGATAGGTTATTGCTGGTATATTTAGAATAGTGATGACCTTATTTGTTAATCATATATTTATTTTTTATTGTTATTGATAATGTTTGATAAAAAGTAATTATTGTTAAATAGAAATTATCTAATTACCTTATTTATGTATTATTTTTTTATATATCAATGAATAGGTAAATAGTATTATTATTATTTTTTAATTTACTAATACATTAATTTATTATTATTAACGTTTACGTTATTGAAAAAGTAGTAAAATTTTATCATTGTTTCATATAAATATATGTAACACTAGATGAATTTAAATTTTTTAATTTATTTTTTTTTCCTTTTATTCTAAATAACATTAATTTTACAGATAAAATTAAATTCTGATAGAATCTATTATAGATTTAACTCTTATATATTTATTTACATACCCTACCCCCCTAAAATTTTGTTTGAATTATATAGATTTATTTCTTATGAAATAAGGCAATATCTAATAATTATCTAATAATTTAATGTAAGTCTACATTATTTCTTCTAAGGATAATTAGTTATATATTTATAGTATTTATAGTAAGAGAATAATAGTTATAATTATATATATTCTATAAGTTATAGTGCATGTATTTAATCTCAAAGTTATTTTTATGATGTTTTGATTGCAAAAAATTTTGCTGATGTCTTCTACGTTTATTCATAGTTCTAAAAATATCTGTTATTAAATTTGAATAATGAGCTTAATTTTGAACGACTTATTAATATTGATGTATTTATGTAAGATTAATATTACAATAATATAGTATCTAGATGCTTAGGTATTTTCTATTTATATTTGGACATTTGCACGTTCTTCTATTTATTAAATATTGTAATTATTGGAATATTTATATATTATTAATTCATAATAGAAATTTAGAAAATTATGCTTTGAAAGTTTGAATGTCTACACTTTGTTAAGATTTATGTTAGATAATACTGCCTTATAATATATTTTTTTGCTAGATTGCTAGGAAATAAAAATTATTTAAAGTTATAGTATATAATTATATAGCACTTAGCGTTGTGTTGTGTTAAATATTTAAGAACCTGTATCCAAATAACCTATTTATTATACTTTCATTCTAGGTCCAAATATGTTGATATTCTTATTAGGTAGATCCAAAATGATATTATATTTAATTAATAATGGTATTTAGGTAAGGTTTTGTCCACTGCTCTATCTCTTCAAATAACTTATGATTAAATATATATATATGATTAGGTATCTAATTAGGTTATAATATATTATTCTGAGTGAACGTCACAAAACACTATACTCTATGTTAACACATTACTTTATATGTTAACAATGTCTGAAACATTTATCAAATTATTATTAAATTAAATACTTATTTGTATTTTAGTAAGTAAATAATGCCCCTTAGTTTCAGCTAATAGATATTACTGTGTTTATTTACACTGACGAATGATAATAGTGTCTAGATAACGTTGGCCTATCGGGATTTATTTCCCTATGCGATGAAATAGAATATGGCATTTGATGTTTTTTCATCTGAATAATAAAGAATAGCATTGAATTATACCATTTGGTTTTATATATATATATAATTTATATATATGTGTTCATGATGGTAAAGCATTAAATGGTGTGCTATTTTAGATGGACATCTAATAACTTATTGGTGTTAAAGGTAATGATTGATCAATTAATACCCATAGTACGTCAACGAATCGCTGAACTATCTTTGATAGAACTTGGTCAGCTTTATTTGTTAAGTATACGGATTTTAGTTTATAGACTATATATTTGGCTTTTTATGATGCTGATTTATAGCTTAAGTATCATGTGAATAATTTATATATATAAAAATGCTTTCGGAAAAATTAGCTTAAGAATAGATATATTTGTTTTAATTTATTGAAAGGATTTGTTGTTGTTATAAATATGATATATTAAAGAAATGATAAATTAATGAAAATCGGATGTAAAAAATTTAAATATTAAATACTGAATTTAAGTTCATAGTTTTCTTAGAGATTTTAGAAATAATTTAATTAGATTAAAGTCTTTTATTATATAAATTTGAAGCAATTATTATAACTAGATTTCAGTAATGGTGAAAACGAAGCTTTAGAACTTTATATCTTCTTTTAAAATTAATTAAATATTAAATCACTTTTAAATGTATAAAAATATGTAAGATACAGAAGAATACCGGGAAAATGTTGATGGTAGCATGTGTAACCTTTATGAAGATAGCTTGTCTTAATGTTTTAATCATACTGTTTTGTTTAAAGCTAACTGTTGAACCTTTGTTAATTATTTTTCAAGCGTTTTATATTTTACGATATATAGACGTAATTAGCAGTATGAAACATAGAGATACTTTTCTATTTTCAAGTGGGAAGTTTTTTTGTGATCGGAAGTATAATCGTTGCTTTATTATTTCTGGAAGTTCAATTATATCAGATTATGATGTATGGGTTAGCTTTTATTGGGATGTTAAAAAACTATATATTTCTTTTATACTGTTAGACTAAATATAATTTATTTGCTGTGTACAGTTATATATTATATATACTGTAAAGTATTATTTTTCTATGTATTATATGTTATACTGTATACTCTTAATTAGATATACTCGCAAATATTATAGATTTATTTTTATTAAATCAATAGATCATGGAAGGGTGGGTTTTTAGGGAATTGGAATAATTAGTTTTAATAAATATTAGGATTTAATAATGAATATGAATTTAATTATGATTTATATTGATTGCTTTTTAAAGGTACATAGTATAAAATTGCAGTAACTATTTTACTATAATATATGATAATTTTAAATATATTTTAAATATCACAGAATCCTTTATTGGCCTATTAGTTACGTTAAGATCTGGGTTGAGATAAAAACATACTTGCAACGGTTGTATTTTAAGGTTCTAATTATTTCAGAATCAACTATAGAGGGTGCGTTCAGCATTGATTCAAAGAGTACAACTATTCTGTTATTACATGTTCATATTAGATACATGTTTTGCTTTTATTAAGATTAACTTTGTTATGCTATGTCATAGGTATCAAAAGTACAGTTCGTATTGGGAGTTGACATTATGAGAGGTTAGGTAAGGTTAAGATGGATTTTTGTTAAATATTTTCATTTTAAGGTTTTGTAACATAGGTCCATGCTAATTATAACGTACTAGTTACTTAGCTCCGAAGCCTGGGCAGTATTATTATCTATAGTTATTATCTATATATTTATTATGCAATTTAATATATCGTTTGGTTCAGTTATGTATTATAATAATTAAGTACAAGATTATTATAATAAATTTTTGTATTAAAATTACCCTATGTTAAATTTTGAAAATTAACATTGTATTAATGATTAGACGATGATCGCTAATATATGCATTTTAGACCACAGTGTTCTAAATTAGAGTTACGTTTTGTAAGCTATGATTTACGTAACTACTATTTACTAACTAATCGGTTTGTTTATATTATAAGATAAATGGAAAACTACATATATAAGTCTCTTAATGTTATAGATAGTATTAATACTATAAGTTTATATATATATATCATTGTACTTTTTTAAGTGTTGTTTAGAAGGATATTCGGTATATATTGCATTAATATATACTATATTATTACTTTAGTTCAGCTAGTAATGCTCACTGTTAGTACTTTTATAATGTATATATAGTGAATCGTTAAAGCTCTGATTGTTAATCGCTTTTATTATAATTTATAGGTATTGGAGCGAAAATCTCCATAATAATTTAATATGGTTATAGTATTATATTATATAAGAATTAGTAGCATTATGAGCTTAAGATAAAGAAGTATTATAATCAATTTCCTTACCTATTACTATTTCCATTATAACAAAGTTATATATCCTATACTAGAAATTAGATATTATAGTAATCAAGTAAGTATCTAGAGTAAAATCAAAGCTTGTAAATAGATTCGTTACATAAGAACGTGGTAGATCCTGTTATTTAGAGGTTATGGGTTATGTAGAAGTCGGGTAAGAGTGCACTCGAGCACGCTCTTTCCGCTCACACTACCAGTTTGATTTTACTTATATTGATAGCTTTATAATTGGATACTTTAGTATAGCAATGAGCTGAAGTTAAAGAAGTATTATATCAATTTTTAATTAAATCTATTTCAATATTATAAAATTTGCTTTTTTATAATGTCTATATCCATGCTTTTGGTACATAAATTGTATCAATTCGTTATCTGTGAGCAAATCTATAATATGATAAATATAAAAGTTTGGATAAGGTTATTTCTTATCATAGCTCTTAAATTATTTTGCTAATTTAAATGTCACTTCTACCATTAAACTTTATCTTTTTGGCTCATAAACTTTATCTTAAATTTAAGTGAAAAGTTATTACTGTATCGCCAGTTATACATTTTTTCCATTTATCATTGCATTAGTATTTATCTTGATAACTTTCTGTTTGAGTAATGTAATATATACGTGCCGAACATGACAGTCTCATTTTTTAAATTACTATGAGTTATTTTATATAATGAAAATACATTTACTGAATTGTTAAAAATAACACTCAGCAGTGTCACTCAGTTTAAAATGCTCAATGATTTAACAATTAGCAGTATCACTCAGTTTAAAATGCCTCAACAATAGGCATGGCATTACTTTAACAGATATTTAATGTGGTGCACATGAGGGTATGGAAGTCAGCCCCTTACATAAAGCGTACATATGTGTAGGCAACACATGTTATTGCATACATTCAAATATTACGCACTGAGAGGATTACACATCAGTGAAATATTGTGACCTTGGATCATGAGAGTTTTAATAGATAATTAAAAAATCTCATTGAAACCTGAAAAAACTTTCGTCAAAAAAATTAATGATTTTTTTTTCAGGTAAAGTAGAAAGGATGGAAGTACTACTACAGTCAAAGAATAAAAATTACAATAAACTAAGCCTCCTGATAATAACCTTTTTTAACAAAATGAAATTTATTCTCGTTATCAATTAATTAAATACTAATACGTTGCAATTTTCTACCAAAAATTTTTTAAAAAATTTAAAACTCGCTAGTAGAGTCCTTAGACTTTTTCAGATCTGGTAAAAATTTTATTTTTCTTTTTTTTTTTTATTCAGAATTTAACAAAGGCGAATTTTTTCCTTTCTCTTGCTTGATCACAAAACATTTTCCTCGGTTCGTATATATTTACTTAAGCAAAGAGAAAAAATCAGTAGTTTTTTTGTTTGTAGTCTTCCTCGCTGAAGAGGAATTAAATTTTCATCATCTTTCTTCCCAAAGTGCTAATTTTGTTATATCAGCTTGTTCATGACGTCACAGATTTTTCTTCAGTTCATTGTTGTCTTTCACAGACGCAGACCATTTGCGGTGTCAGTTTCAAGTTTATATATATATATAGTATAGCATATATATATATATATATTGGCAGTTAGTGGATATATATATATATATATATATATATATATATATATATATATATATATTTATATATATATATATATATATATATATATATATATATATATATATATATATATATATATATATATATATTGGCAGTTAGTTGGACGTTCCGAAGTAGTAATTTAGGCTACGCCCATTTTTTCCAAAATTTCTTTCAAATCAAAGTGTTTTGGACTGTAAGAATGTTTAAGATTTTTCAATGATTTTCGTTACTCTCTTTTTATTCGTTTTTTGATTGAATTTGTGTGTTATACTTTTTTTGATTTTTTAACTTTAATACAATTCAAACATATTAGAAATAGAAACTACGAAGGAAGGAAACTCAAAAATAGAAGAAAGTTATTTGCATGCTCATTAAGATAACTTGAAATTATATTACAAGCTTGGTATCGAAATCAAGTTTTAAAACAGTTTTATTATTTATAGACTTTTTTAACTCTCTCGGCAAACGCGCATGCAC
>JABUQX010063876.1:20000-22500 GCA_015478945.1 Trachelipus rathkii
TGTAGTGCGCGTCTACGTTCTCAAAATATTTAATCCAAATGCTTACATTTACCTACCTTCTGCTAAAATTCAAATATTTTTATTTCAGATCGCTTATTCTGTCTATATTTCGTATTGAAATTGACATTGAAAATATCTGACAGTTACTTTCAGCCACAATCAAAGTTTTTTAAGATGGCTCAGTGGTAACTCGTCAAGTAATTTAATTTCTAGTTGTAAGAATTGGTGACCTAACTTAAGAGAGGGTATGTCTTCCATTTTCATTTGTATCAAACTTTTTTTTACTTGTTCCCATATATCAGGTGTTGGCCTTCTATTTTTATGATTTACCAAAAGTGCCAAATCAATTTTAAAATAAAACTGTAACATTTCCACTTTACGTTACATAATTTCTCATTTTTTTTTTTTTTTTTTTTTTTTTTATTTTTTCCCCCCACCCCCGGCAGAGCCCTATTCAAGGAGGGGTGTTGCATGCCTCACAAATCAACAACTAAAGCAAATTACGCAGATGAGCACAGACGCAGGCTTTGAAGTGGGGAGATTAAATTCAGCAGGAAACACAGAAGATGGAAGAGAATTCCACAGAACAGATGTGGCAGGAAAGAAGGAAGCACCGCAGCGAACTAGCCTGAGTTACCCTACATCAACACAAAACTCATGTGCAGACACAGCACCCCTAGTGATACGAGGGCGACGTAAAGGTGGAGGTACACGAGTGATAAGCTCCCTCGAGCACCTGCCGCTGCGGTACCTATAGAAAAGAGATAAAGCACCAACATCGCGCCGCAAAGATAGAGGGTCAAGTGAACTGGAAAGTACAGGACAGTTTATAAGCCTTTTGGCCTTTGACTCGACCCTATCCAATAGCCGGGTGAAACCAGAGCCCCCCAGATATGAGAGCAGTACCCATACAAGGGCGGATGAGGCCCTTGTATAGCTGGAGCAACTGAGAAGAGGAAAAAAAGTCTCGGTCTAAACAGAACTCCCAGTTTCTTTGAGGCCGCCCTAGCAACCGTTGTGATGTGAGGTTTCCAAGACATTTTTTTGTTTATGTTAAGGCCAAGGATGTTTATATTGTCAACAGGAGAGACGAGAGAACCGTCGAAAGAGATAGGAAAGTTAGAAGGTGTCTTAGAGAGGGAGATTTGTAGAAGTTGAGTTTTTAAAGAATTGAATTTCACAAGGTTCAGACGACCCCACCCGGAAATTCTATCCAGATCAGCGAGAATAGAATCGAAAAGATTAAGACGAGAGGCAATTCTAGAAGTAAAAGAGGGAGCAGAATTGAAATGAGTTGAAGAATGAAGGGTCGAGTCTTTGGCATATGAGTTAATAGAGTTAGATGTGCAGGTGAGAAGATCATTAATGAAAAGCAGGAATAAAGTAGGAGATAAGACAGAACCCTGAGGAACATCACTATTGATAGAAAAGGAAGAAGAAGTCGCCCCCATCAACAACAGCCAATATTGAGCGATTTGAAAGAAAACTAGACATAAGTAAGCAAAGAGAAGGAGGAAATCCAAAGGAGGGGAGCTTAGAGAGCAGTGACGCGTGCCATACCCGGTCAAATGCTTTGGATATGTCAAGCGCCACCACGCAAGTCTCCCCGTAGTTCCTAAGAGCGGAAACCATAAATCAGTAAGATAGGAAAGTATATCGCCAGTAGACCTCGAGCGCCGAAAGCCGTACTGGCGATCGGAAAGAAGTGAATGAGATTCCAGATGATCTAAGAAATGAGAGTTGAGAAGAGTTTCAAAGATCTTAGATAGAATACAAGTAAGAGCTATAGGGCGATAGTTGGAAGGATCAGAGCGGCTTCCTTTTTTCGGAATAGGTTGGACATGTGCGTGCTTCCAACTGAGGGAATGTGTTAGTATTGAGATGACAGAGAATATAGTTGGACGTGAGGGGCGGAGATAGCACGGAAGCACACCCCCAAACTGGGGAGGAACGCCTTCCTTGGAAACCTTCGCCCAAACCCTCGTAGTTTTCAGGACCCATGCACCCGATCAAATGTAATCACAGGCAAAGGCATAGGACACCTGAGAGGAGGAGGAGGAGGAGGATGAGGAACGCCAGAATCGTCCAGCGTTGAGTTAGAGGAAAATAGGAGGCCGAAGAGATTGGCCTTTTCAGTTGGAGAATTAGCAACAGAACCATCAGATCGAATAAGAGGAGGAATTACAGAAGTTGTTAGAGATGTTTTTGGCAAGAGGCCAGAAAGATTTGTCAGTAGGAGAACCAAGGAGGTTAGCGCACTTTCGTTTGATGAAAGCCCGCTTTGCTCGTCAAAGAGTATCCCTGCAACGATTTCTAGCTGAATGAAAATTAGCGAGAATGATAGGAGAACGAGAATTTTTCCACTCCCGATACGCGCTGTCTCTAGCCTGAATGGCCAGAGAACAAGCACGATCGAACCATGGATTATGAGGAGAGAAAGATATTTGAAGAAGGGAATGAACCTGCCTTCATCCCATCAGCGATACCATCAGCTCCCAAT
>JABUQX010063876.1:27500-43171 GCA_015478945.1 Trachelipus rathkii
ACTGCGAGAAAATATGAGTGGCACATCGTACTGCCATTTAGTTGGACTTGCTGTGGTACTTCTTTGATTTTCGGTGGAATGTATACTATTTCGGTGGGAAGGCTTCCTAGCAGGTTGATGAACGGATAATTGGGGTGATTTAAACTGGCATGTAGGAGTAACATACAATTGACTAAAATTAATTAATTAATTAATTAATTAATTAATTAATTAGCTTAATTAATAAGTATTATCACAAACCTTTGATTTCTAAACTTCAGTCTTTAGGTATATTTGCTTCTTTTTGTGTAATTCCCTAATTTCTTTCCAATTCTTCTACAGCAATTGTTGTAGACGGCAACGGTTCATCCTTGAAATCTAAAAATAGTAGTGTTCCTCTGGGTTCTGTCTAATCCCCAGCTCTTTTCTTCTATTCAATAATGTTCTTCTCTATAACACCTCGTCACCAACCCACTCTTATGCCGACATCTCCACCCTTCGTTACTCCTTTCATTCTTAAAGATTTCCGACCAACAGCAGTTAACTCAGCCAAGTCGTACGACCTTGGAGTAACTTCTAATCATTCTTTACTTTCAAACTGGGTGCATGGAGAACATAGTTTTTTTCCAATGCCTCAAAAACAATGGTCGTCCATTTTTCTACTCGAAATGATTTTCCACACAACTTTAACATCTTCGAAAGCATAATTCAAATCTTCCTCTGTCTTTAATATTCCTTGTACTTCTTTTTATCGTAATGTTTCTTAAAAACATTGCATTATTTCTCTTTCTAAAAAATACTTCTAAGATATTTTTGGTGGTCCGATGGGCTTTCAATTTTTCACTGCTACACAGTTGTTCGTTTTTACAGGATGTTGTTTTCCTTCTGCTTAGGACATACCTCACACCATCTGGATGGTACAACCCACGTAGATCTCCTGAAAAAAAGGGCTTTGAATTTATCTTTCATTTCTCCATTCCTCAACTGATCTTCTCCAGACCTGTTTCTGCCCATGCAAATTGTTACGACACTCCCTTCCGTATATTCGCCATTACAACCGAAACTGCTCTTAATCAACAATCTAGCACTAAACCTTCGTCAATGCGAGATTCATTGCGATCAGCGGCTTTCTACACTGTCTACTCATTTTCTGTCCCAATCAATCTAACCAAGATTTAAGCCGCTATATAATATTGCATGTCAATACTGTAAAGTTGAGCACACAAAACACACAAGGGAGAGAGAGAGAATGAGCGAGAGAGAGAGAGAGAGAAAGAGAGAGCGAGAGAGAGGAGAGAAGAGAGAGAGAGAGAGAGAGAGAGAAGGCGATGAGGAGAGAGAGAGAGAGAGAGAGAGAGAGATAGAGAGAGACTTCTTGATCTATTATAAAACTACCTTAAGACTTGTACACATCAAGCTAATCGTTGTTAATCGGTTAATGTCGGTCTTAAAAATTGGTTTCAAGCTTGTTAAGTTTTCCTAACGCTCTTCTTGTGGATTGGAACATATTCAATTTTATCCTAACTAGAGCAGATAAGCAAAGATAATTTAATTTTAATATATATATATGTTATATATATATATATATATATAATATATAAATATATAATAATTATATATATATATAATATATAATATATATATATATATATATAATATATATATATATTATATATACCGTATTATATTATATATATATATTATATATATATATATATAATATATATTATAATATATAGTATATTATATATATATATATATATATAGTAGTCCAAAAAGTTAAGTGTCTGATGTTATTTAAGCATGTCAAATGGATCTTATATCCTGAAACTACAAAGTTATATCTTTCGGAAGTATGTATGACCGTTGGGAAGATTGCACAGCGGTTTCCAACGTTTCTGTCCACTGTTCATAGCAGTACCGGAAGTCATTTTCCCGAAGTGTGTTTTTATTTAAGTGTTAAATATTTTTTTATGTTTCCCATCGTCCCAAAATTCCCACACTTCAATCTTCATTTCAACTTCATTTCAACTTAGGGAAGAGGTAGAATCAAATCGCACGGAGCTAGATCTGGCTGTATGGAGGATGTAGAAGTACTTGAATGTTTTTTTCTTCAGGAATCTCTATAATTGATGAGCGCAGTGGTTGAGATGGCTCCCTTATTCGTGCTGTAGGTGCACTCCATCGTCTGCAATGTCTGTTCTGTTCGCTGAATCTCGTTTCGAGTGTTCTCAAGACATCTTGTTAAAAGGGCGTGATTTTAACTGTGCCTGTCCTGAAAGGTCAAATTCATTGTGCACAATACCACGGCTGTCCGAAAAAAAACCAATAATAGGTGTTTTCAATCCTTGACTTGCTAATTGACGTGCTTTCCCTCGCTGCGGACGGGGAGAATTTTTTTTGAAGTTGTCCTTAATTTCCGCACTTTGGCCTGTTTGTTTTCAGGATCTGTGATCCCAGAGCATATTTCTGGCATCATCTTCTGTCTCATTTCTTCTCCATTTTGAGTCTTTCAAGTAGATAATTCTTTGAATTTTTTTTTTACCGATTTTCGTATCTGCTCTAAAGACAAGTCTTTCGGCACTAGTTTTGCCACAAATTTTTGATGTGAGATGGTTCGTAAAATTCATGAACTCGCATTTTTGATGCAAACTCAGTTTTCATCAGCAATCACTTCTGAGCTACTGAAACATAGCGGTCTTTCCTCCTGCACAGCTCTAACACCTTCTCTACATTTTCATCGTTTGTTTAACGAGATATTTTCTATCAACGAGGGTCGTCTTCCACATTTTCTCGGCCCTCTTTGAGAGCTTTGGTGCCACCATTTAAAATCATTAGTTCTTGTGAAGAGTGGCCATCCCATGAAGCTTGCGTTTAAAGTAAGCTAAATGTTTCAGTGGTTCAGACTTTGTTACGTTCCCACAGTATTGTTAGAGTATACGCTGTTCAATATAAACTACATTTCGCAAAAACGGTTAACGAGGGTACAACAACACGTCCAGAGCACAAAATAACATGTGTAGTGTCAAAGAACGTTAAGGAGTTAGAGACACACCGCGCCATAACACAAACAGATGTAGTTGGCAAACTGACTTTATAAATCTGGTTAAACGGTATGGAAATTGTAAGCCCTAGCTACAACTACCTCACTACCACTACCCACTCAGTCATACGTCTCGGATTAGCTACATTACTCAGGTCGTTTAGGAACATATTCATAAATCTTACTTTTCTTGAACAGAAGATGTATGTATATATATGATATATATCATATATTATATATATATATATATATATATATTATAATATATAATTATATTATATATATATTATTATATATATAATAATATATAGGTATATAATATATATATATTTTATATTATTCAACATACATAAATATATATAATATAATATACTTATTCCCCTAAGAATATTAATAATTAATATTATATTGTGTATAGTGCCTTCATATCCTTGGTTAATCATATTTTTTCCTTGTGTGAATTATAAGATATATTTATATATATATATAAATTATATATATATTATATATATAAATAGGTGGTGTTAGTATTATATATCATATAGTATTATATATATAATATATAATCAAATGCCATCTCTCATACACAAGACTGGGTAACTGCGTAGCAATGCACTCGAACAGAAAAGTAGTAGATAGAATTTTGAATCTGCAGTCGAATAGGAAAGCATAAGCCTTACCGTCATACTTTATACACTTTCTATGATGACTAGTTCGCGTCATAAAGTATCCACTCTCGAGAGCTTAAATGGACAGACAAATCTCCTCAACTATGGTTCTCGTCACTGTAGAGTGTTTGCCCTTTAACCCAGATGGCCAAAACCTATGATCACCCTCACAGAAAACTCCGCCATTCACGAACAGTGTATCACTCTTTCTTCTCGCCTCTGTCCAAGCTCACATTTCTTTCCTCCAGGATTCCTTTACTGATTCAATCCACTTTTTCTTCGATCTCCCATCATACTTACCACAATACATCCGCTTAACCAACCGTTAATCATAAATCCTTTCCACATGACCAAACCATGTTAACGTACTCTCAATTTATTCTCTCATTACCCCTTTTCTACACCATTACAACTTCATCATCGATTGGTCTTATTTATCCACATTCTTCTCACACATAACACGAACCTAAGATTGTCCGTTGGTCATCTGAACATATTATACTTTATATCTTTACCTCTTATTCCAAGCCATAGTCTCACTACTGTATATTAACACAGGTAACAGAATGCTTTCATCTAAGACCCTAGCGCAATCAAGACTTGTCCCTTTACATCAACCACGTTCAATTAAACAGCCACTTTCCTGCCATTCACAACTTTCCTACTACACTCTGTCGTCCGTTTCCTTTTCTTTTCCCCACAATTTCCTAATTTTTTAAAATATACTTTTCCCCTGTTGCTCACCATTTTTTTTTTTTTTTTTTTTTTTTTTACAGATTACCACACTCATCTGGCCGATGCCTTCAATGAGGGGCAGAAATTAAATACAGGAGCCCCCAAGCCAACCTTAAACGCAAAATGCTCTCAGGTTGCATAGACGTGGGTTTTTAAAGAGAATTAAAATTATCAGTAGAAAAACAGAAGATTGGCAGGAGTTCCCAACAGAACAAGATAAGTGGCTGAAGAAGGAGGCACCGCACAACGACGAGTCTGGGATTTTCAATTCTCACGCAAAATTCATGCGACAGAGCAGCACCCCTTGTAATTGGAGGCGACGCAATGGAGTGGAATGCGAGGCCAACTCCTCTGAGCATCTACCGTTGTCGTACCTCTATAGAAAAGAGATAGTGGCCAACATCACTCCGCAGAGATAGAGGGTCAAGAGAGTAGGAGTAGGGGACGGTTAATTAGTCTCTTAGCTTTAGGACTCAACGTCCTATCCAATTAGAAGGGTGAAGCCGGTCGATCTCCCCCAGATGTGAAGAAAACAGCATACTTATCATCAAGGGCGAATAAGGCCTTATATAACTGGAGTAGCTTACGTAAGAAAAAAATTCCTGCAACCTGAAACAGAACCCTCAGTTTCTTTGAGGCCTACCTAGCAACCGTTGTGATATGAGGTTTCCAAGTTAATTTTTTGTTTATGTTCAGACCCAGGAATTTATTGTTTGTCAACCAGGTGATGTAACGCTTTAGAAACCAGTCGAAAAAAATTAAGGAACAAGTTAGGCAGTGTGTTTTTGAGAAAGCGAGATGTAAATGTAGTTGAGTTATGATCCAAGAGGTTTGAATTTTCACAAGGTTGTGGTGCCCCCCCAAGGAAAGAATCCAGATCTGCAAGAATAGATCGGAAAGCTGATAGAACTGAGGAGGCAACCTAAGATGGCAATAAAGAGGGAGCTAGATTTGAAATGAGTGGAACGATATGGAGATGAGTGGGTCAAATCGGCTAATAGAGAGTGAACAGAGTTAGACAATAACATCAGCTGGAGATCGTTGAATTGAAAAGTGAATGAATAAAGTTGGAGATACAAACAGAACCCTGAGGAAACCACAATTAACAGGAAAGGAGGATAAAAGTCGCAAAACACATGCTATGATTATGGAGCGACCAAAGAGGAAAACCTTGAGCAAAGAGTTAAGCATAGAGAAAAGGATGGAAACCCCAAAGGGAGGAGCTTAGAGAGATAGCGTACGAATTGCTCATATACTCGATCCAACAAAAGCCCTTGTGATTATATCGAGTGCCACCGACCCCAAAGCCTCCCCCATAGTCCCAATGGGCAGAAGATAACCATAATATCAGTAAGATACGGATAGTGTGTCACCAGTTGGACTCTCACGAGCGTCGAAGCCCATACTGATGATCAAGAAAGAAGGGAGATGAACTTTCCGATGATCCAGGAAATGGATATAGGTTGTGTTAAGGAAGAGGAGTTTCAAAGATCGTAGACAGAAATATAGGTAAAATCTATAGGACAGTAGTTGGAAGGATCAGAGCGCTGCCCTTTCGGGATTGGTTGGAGTACGGCCGGCGCTTCCAAGACTGGGAATATATCTAGTATAAGAGCATAGAAAGTAAGAGTTGAACGAGACAGGGGGCAGCTTGAAGCAACTTTCCCCTTAAAAACGCGAGGAATGCCATCCGGCGCCACTATTACTTCCTGACACTCATAGATCCAGGATCCCATGCACGCGATCATGCGTAAATCGCGGGAGAGGCATAGTAACTGAGAGGAAAGAATGCAGGATAAGTGGATCCAATATCGTCCAGGGTGTTGTTAGAATATTATGATGAAAAAACGGAGGCCGATAGAGATTTAGCCTTTTCAGCTAGAAAGATTAGTTACAGTACCCATCAGAAGAGATTAAGTGGAGGAAAAGGCTGATTTACAAAATTACAGAAGTTGTTGGATATGCTTTCGTCAAGAGGCCAGAAATTTTTAATCATGGGGGATGCCAAGTAGGGTTGTCGCACGTTCTTTTTAGTGAAGGCCTTAGCCTGGTCGAATAAGCATATGCTGCGCAACGAATTACGAGCAGAAGAATGGTAAATTAGTAAGTAGGATAGTAGAACGAGGTTTTTCCATGCCCGATATGGCAATGTTCTCTCCTGAATGGAGCGAGAACATTCCCTCATCGGAACCATGGATTTTGGGTGGAGAAAAAGATTTTAGTTGAGGAATAGACATGTAACCCACTCATACCCTCCGACGGTTGACGGCTCCCACCTTTTCAATGCGGTGACCGATAGCGTCTCCGAGTCAATAGCAATGATCACTCTCAAGCATCAGTTTGCAAGAGACGACGCCAACGATCTCTCAATTCAAGCCCTGATTAATGTAACATAACCTTCGAGCCACCGAGGTACTGTCTCACTCACACCATAAACGCTTGCTCTTTTCTTATGTTTATTACTTTCAAACCCGTCCTTTTTACACACCATGCCAAATATTTCTACCAATCCTTTCAAAGTCTCTTTTAGAATTCGCCACACAAAACAAAATCATCCGGTATATAGATAGGTTAGGGCATCCTCCTACTTTTTCCTATTCTCGCATCATTCATACCCCATCCCAATGCCGCCCCGTACCTCTAATTCTTGTCCATAACTTCTCATCCATTACAATGAAAACCAGGAGAGCATCGCCACATCCATGCCTCCACTCCACTATATTATGAGTATTAAACCAATCACTTTATTGACTCTATTAATTCTTACACACGCTTTCACTATCGTCATACATACAGTACTTCTGATTCCATTCAGAACAAACTTACATACAACATATCATAACTCACCTTATACAACCGCATTAAGATTCCTATAATCCTATCATACCCTGTTGCAAATCCAATACTAAAATACAATTTATTCTCTTCTCTCTCATTTTCTTAATGTAAAGATTTGATCACACATCCTCTACCATTTTCTAAAGCGCATCTTGTCTTGTCACGATACACATGTCAATTATTTATTATAGTATTATTCATTTATAAGTGATTTATAGGCGAGCTAGAGATTGATAGTTCGGCTATCATAAACGCCCATCATATTAGTATAAAATTGATATCGGTAACATCCACCTACCTCCAATTTAAATATAATAGTATTATATATACTATATATATATAGGGTGGCACCGGTAAGAATATCCCCCTTAGAACCATCCGCCCATCTATTCACAAAAATATCCATGAAGAAAATCTAATTATGATTCGTTTTATATTACTAAAATTTCTGAATTTGAAAGGTTCTAAGTTTTGCATAATGCGTCCTACAACTTTTAGTTTCTATTAATAGACATATGAATAACGTTTGGAAATGAAATCCATAAGCAGCCATCCTCCTACTTCTTCTATATGTCTACTACTTGTCACTAAAAAATGTACACTGTAGTGGAATATGTTATAGCTAGCTACTACTCAATATTTAAGGTTAAAGTAGATATGAGAAGAGTAGGAGGATGGCTGCTTATGGATTTTGCCCATTTTCCAACGTATTTCCATATGTCCTATTAAAGCAAACTAAAAGTTGTAGGACCGCAATTCATGAAAACTTAGAACCTTCCAATTCAGAAATTTAATTAGTAAGATATAAAACGAATCATAATTAGTTTTCCTTCATGATATTTTTATGTGAATAGAATGGGCGAATGTTCGGATAGTCCCTCCGGGCCAAACGCTCATATAAAAAACATAAAATATAATAAAGCATATAATATATCTATAAATTTTAATATAATATATATATAATTATATATATATATATATATATAAGTTGATTGGTGAAGAACTAAGATCGCGTATCAAATGGTAGAGGATTGTGTGAGATCATATCTTACATTGGAAACAAAATGTAGAGAGAAGAAAATATAATGTAATTTAGTATTTCTGGATTTGCAACAGTAGTATGATAGGATTAATAATGTGGCTCTATTGGCAGGTGTTAGTGATATATTGGTGTTCGAATGTAAAGCTTCTGTAATGGAATCAGATAGTATGTATTGTATGACGAATAGTGAAGCTTGTAAGAATTAATAGAGTCAAAAGTGTTGTTTATATATTAATAGTGGAAGTGAGGCTGAGATGTGCGATTCCCTTGTTATTCCAATTGTATATGATGAGTTATTAGAAGAATTAGAGGTGGGCGGCATGGATGGTAATGAATGATGGAGAAAGAAAAGTGGAGATGCCCAATACCTATTTATATTACGGACGATTTGTTTTTGGTGTGGCGAATCTAAAGAGACTTTGAGAGAATTGTAGATAGATCTGGCATGGTGTGTAAAAGGAGGGTTTGAAAGTAAACACAGATAATAAGAGTAAGGTTATGGTTTGTGAGTGAAACAGTCTCGGTGTGTTGAAGTTATGTTTAATTAATCGGCTAATTGGAGATCGTTGCGTCTTTCTTTGCAAACATGCTGGAGTGAATTTGCCCTTTGACTGGAGGACGCATTTCTGGTCACCCTGAAAAGTGGGCCGTAACCGCGAGGGTATGAGTGGTTCATTCATATCCTCAATAAATCTTTTTCTCCACAAAATCCATGGTTCGTTGGAGAATGTTCTCTCGCGCCATTCGGGAGAGAGACATTGCCTATCGGCATGGAACAACTCTCGTTCTCCTATATCTTACTAATTGTCCATTCTCCTCGCTAATCGTTGCAGACTATTATTCGACCATGGCTAAGCCCGCTTTCACAAATAGGAAAGTTGCGACAACCTGACTTGCTCCCCACTGATCAAAATTTCTGCTCTTTGCCAAAACATTTCTAACACTTTTGTAAAATCTTGCTCTTCCTCCACTTTATTCCGCTCTGACGTTCTGTCAGCTAATCTCTCCTACGAAAAGGCTATATCGCTTCGCCTCCTTTTTTATCTAAAATTCAGACACTGACGATCCGCATCCCTTCTTCCTGCTTCTTCTCCTTCTCAGGTTTTCCTATGCCTCTTCCGCGATTACGCAATGATGGGTGCATGGATTCTGATGATCTTAGTGTCAGAGGCTAGTGGTCCCGGAGGCATTCCTCCCCGTGTTTTAAGGAAGTGTGCTTCTGGCGCCTGTCCTCGTCAACTCTACTCTCTATGCCCTAATACTAGTATATTTCCTCATGCTGGAAGCGCGCGTACGTCCAACCAATCCCGAAAAAGGGGCAGCCCGCTCTGATCCTCCCAACTATCGTCCTATAGCTCTCATCTTGTATTCTATCTAAGATCTTTGAACTCTTCTTTAAACTTTCATTTCCTGGATCATCTGGAGTCTCGTTCCCTTCTTCGATCATCACGTATGCTTTCGACGCTCGAGTCAACTGTGAACACACCTATCTCATTCTCACTGATTTATGGTCTTCGCCCTTAGGGACTATGGGGAGTCTTGGTGTGGCACTCATATATCTAAAGGCTTTGATGAGTATGGCATGCGTCCGCTACTCTCTAGCTCCTTCCTTTGGGTTTCCTCTTCTCTTGCTTATCTCTTGCTCAAGTTTCTCTTGGTCGCTCCATACACAACTCGTTGATGAGCGACGTTTTCTCCTTTCGTGTTAATGTGGTGTTCCTCAAAGGTTGTTTTATCTCCAACTTTTTTCTACTTTTCATCAACGTTCTCCTCAGCTGTACTTCTAAACTCTGTTACTCTATGCCGATTGACTCAAGTCTCTCCTTCTCCACTCAGTAGCAATCTGCTCCTCTTTTGCGCATCTCGATTTCCTTCTCGTCTCAGCTTTCCGATTCTAATTCTTTGCGACCTTGAATGATTTCCCGACTTGGTCGTTACAACCTTGTGAAATTCACTCTTTAAAAACAAAACTCATCTACTTTACATCTCCCTCTCAAAACACCTCTAACTTTTCCTATTTTTTTTCGTACGGTTCCATACGTCTCACTGTTACAACATAAACATTCTTGGTCTGAGAATAAACAAAAAATTATCTTGAAAACCTCATATCATAACGTTGCCTAAGGTGCCTCAAAGAACTGGGAGTTCTGTTCAGGTTTGCAGAATTGTTTTTCTTCTGCAACAGCTACTTTCAGTATATAAGGGCTTAATTCGCCTTTGTTTGGATACTGCGTTCTCACATCTGGGGACTCCGGCTCACCCTTCTATTGGATAGGGTTTGAGTCTAAGCTAAGAGACTAATTAACCGTCCCCTACTTTCTAACTCCCTTACTTTCAAACTCTCTGCGACGTGATGTTGCGCACTATCGTCTTTTCTATATGGTTACCAACGGTAGACTGCTCAGAGGAGTTGCCCCTGCATTCCACCTCCATGTGCGTCGCCCTCGCAATACAAGGTCCATGCTCTCGCATGAATTTTGCGTGAACATTGAAAATCCCAGACTCGTTCGTTCTGGTGCCTCCTTCTCCAGCCATTTCTATTCTGTGAACTCCTTGCCATCTTCTGTTTTTCTCTACTGTATTTAATCTTACTCTCTTTAAAACCCACGTCTGTGCACACCTGAGAGATTTGCGTTAGGTTTGGGCTTGGGTGGGTTTCCTGTATTTATTTCTGCCCCCTCCTTTGAAAAGGCTCGGCAGCTGAGTGGTGGTTAACTGTAAAAAAAAAAAAAAAAAAAAAAAAAGGTGATCAGCATGGAAAAGTGTCTGATTTTAAATAATTAGGATATATTTTTGGATAAAAGGAAGCGGCAACCATGCTAGAGTGTAGTAGAAATTGTGAATGCAGGAAAGTGCTGTTTAATTGAACCGTTGGTTGATGTAAAGGGACTAAGTCTTGATTGCGCTAGGGTCTTAGATGAAAGCATTCTGTTACCTGTGTTAATATACAGTATGAGACTATGCTTGGAAAAGAGTAAAGATATATATAGTATAATATGTTCTGACCGACAATCTTAGGGTCGTGTTATGTGTGAGAAGAATTGATAAAATAAAGAATGAACCTTTTAGAGGTTGTATGGTGTAGAAAAAGGTAAATGAGAAGAATAATCAGAGTATTAAATGGGTTGGTCATGTGGAATAGGATTTATTGATTAACGTGGTTAAAGCGGCATGTATTGTGGTAAGTATTGATGGAGATCCGTAAGAAAAAAGCTGGATGATTGAATTCAGTAAAGGAACTGGAGGAAAGAATGTGAGCTTGCAGATGGCGAGAGAAAGGTGCATAACTGTTGTGAATGGCGGATTTTTGTGAGGGTGTATGGTTTTGGCCCATCTGGGTAAAGGGAAAACTCTACATTGACGAGATACCATAGTGAGGGTTCGTCGTACCGTGAAAGCCTCTAGGGTGGATTTTATGACTGCGACTAGTCTCACTAAAGGTAATAAAGTGACGGTAAGGCTTTGCTTTCCTATCGACTGCGTCAATATTCTCTACTACTTTTCTGTTCGAGTGCATTGCTACGCAAGTTATCCTCAACCAGTGCCTTGTGAGAGAAGGTGGATGTATATAGTATATATATATGTATATAATATATATAATATATATATATTAGTATTAATTATAATATATATATATATATATAATATATATTATTATATATATAGTATAAGTACACAGGAAAATAGTTATAAAAAAACAGGTATGACATTTGATACATATTATTATTTAATATTCTTGTTGTAAATGTATGATATTTATGTTGTTGAATATAATATATATATAGTATATATTATATACTATATATATAATATATATATAGTTCTATATTATATATATATATATAAATATATTATATATATATAATATATATTATATATATATATATATAGTATTTATAATATCATACACTTCTCTTTCAAAAAGTAAGTTTTACTGAATATCCATAAACGACTGAGTAATGTAGCTAATCCGTGACGTATACGAGTGGGTAGTGGATGGTAGTTTGTAGCTAGGCTACATTTCCATACCAGTTTTAACCAGATTTATAAAGTCAGTTTTGCACTACATCTGTTTGTGTATGGGCGTGTGTTCTAACCTCCTTACGTTTTTGCACTACATGTTTTTGTGTATGGACGTGTTTTGTACCCTCGTTACGTTTTTGCGTGTAGTTAATAAATTGAACAGCGTACCTAACAATATTCTGTGTGGAACGTAAGTCTCCCATCTGACATCTTTTTCTTCTTTAAACGAAAACTGTTCAATGGGGCTGCCACTCTACGAGAACTGGTTTTAAAGTGGGCACAAAGCTTTCAAAGAGGGCCGAGAAAATGTTGAAGACGACCCTCGTTGTAGAAGAATAATCTCGTAAACAAACGATGAAAATGTGGAAGGTGTTAGAGCTGTGATGGAGAAAGACCGCCTGTTCAGTGTCAGAGTGATTGCTGATGAAACTGGTTTGCATAAAAATGCAGTTCATAGAATTTTAACGAACCATCTTCACAGCAAAAAATTTGTGCACAAACTAGTGCCGAAAGGACTCGTTGTCTAGGAGCAAAGATGCGACAGGTAAAAAATTCAAGATTTTACTTGACGACTCAAAAATGGACACAATTTTTAGAATTAAAATTATATACATGCCGATCAATCATAGTTTTTGGAGATCCTGAAACAAACAGCAAAGTGCGGAATGACACTCAAAAAAATTCTCCCCGTCCGGAGAAAGCACGTATTAGCAAGTTCAAGGTGAAAACACCTTTATGTTTTTTTCGACCGCCGTGTATTGTTCGTCACAAATTGAATTTTCTTCAGGACAGACAGTTATAATCACGCCTTTTACAAAGATGTTTGAACGACTTCGAAAACGAGTTCAAGCGAACCAGACAACATTGCAAACGATTGGTGCTAACAGCACATACCAGGAACCATCTCACACTGGCTCTCCCAATTATAAATTTCGCTGAAGAAAAAAAACATTCAAGTAACTTCTACATCCTCCATACAGCCCGTGTGCTCCGTGTCGATTGTTATACCTCTTTCCTAAGTTGCAAAATGAAGTTGAAGGTCAAACCTTTTTGGGAAGAATGGGGGGGAAACATAAAACTATATTTGTACACGTAACTTAAACACACTTTTCAGGAAATGACTCGGTACTGCATGAACGTGGAATGAAACGTTGGAACCGCTGTGCAATCTCCCACGGTTACATACTTCGAAAGAATATAAACTTTGTAGTTTTCAGCAAGATAGAAATTATTAAGAAATCATTTTTCTTTATTTTGGACATATATATATATTCAGTATGATATATATAAATATATTATAATATACTATCTATATTTACAGTACAAAAAAAAAAAAAAAAAAAAAATATTTATTATATATATATCATATAGACCGTACATATTATATAAGTAAACTATAATAATAATATATATTAGTGTATATATAATATACATTCAATAGTTACATTTTAACTATATATATTATAATATATATATTATATATATAGTATAATATATCAAACAGTAATAATTTATCTTTCTATTCTCTGCCTCTAGTTGGTACAAATTGGATATGTTCCAAATTCCACAAGAGAGAGTTAGGGAAAATTACAAAGCTGAAACCAATTTTAAGACCGTACATTAACCACGATACACGATGCCTTGAGTGTAGCAGAGTCTACAGGTTAGTTTACATAATTTAGACTAAAGGAAGTCTCTCTCTCATCTCTTCTCTCTCATCTCTCTCTCTCTCTCCCTCTCTCTTCTCTCTATCTCTCTCTTCTCTTCTCTCTCTCTCTCTCTCTCTCTCTCTCTCTCTCTCTCTCTCTCTCTCTCTCTCTCTCTCCCTCTGTGTGTGTGTGTGCTTCAAACTTTACCAGTATTGTACATGCAATATTTATAGCGGTTAAATCTTGGGTTAGATTGTTGGACAGAAAAATGAGTAGACAGTGTAGAAAGCCGTGTCGCATGAATCATCGATTTACGAGGTTTGTGACTAGAGTGTTGATAAGAGCAGTTTCGGTTGTAATGGCGATATTACAGAAAGGGAGTGTCGTAACAATTTGATGGGCAGAAACGGTCTGGAGAAAGTCAGTGAGAATAGGAGAAATGATAAGATAAAAATCTCAAAGCCCCACTTTTTCAAGGAGATCTACGTGGGTTGTACCATCGCAGATGTGTGAGGTATGCTCCTAAGCAAGGCGAACAACACTCCTGTAAAAAACGAACAACTGTGGTAGCGTGAACAAATTTTGAAAGCCCCTCAGAACACCAAATATCTTAGAAGTATTTTTTAGAAAGAGAAATAATGCAATGTTTTTAAGAAACATTACGATAAAAAGAAGTACAAGGAATATTAAAGACAGAGGAAGATTTGCATTATGCTTTCGAAGATGTTAAAGTTGTGTGGAAAATCATTTCGAGTAGAAAAATGGACGACCATTGTTTTTGAGGCATTGAAAAAAACTATGTTCTCCATGCCCCAGTTTGAAAGTAAAGAATGATTAGAAGTTACTCCAAGGTCGTACGACTTGGCTGAGTTAACTGCTGTTGGTCGGAAATCTTTAAGAATGAAAGGAGTATCGAAGGGTGGAGATGTCGGCATAAGAGTGGGTTGGTGACGAGGTGTTATAGAGAAGAACATTATGAAATAGAAGAAAAGAAGCTGGGGATTAGACAGAACCCAGAGGAACACTACTATTTTTAGATTTCAAGGATGAACCGTTGCCGTCTACAACAATTGCTGTAGAAGAATTGGAAAAGAAATTAGGGAATTACACAAAAAGAAGCAAAGATACCTAAAGACTGAAGTTTAGAAATCAAAGGTTTGTGATAATACTTATTAATTAAGCTAATTAATTAATTAATTAATTAATTAATTAATTAATTTTAGTCAATTGTATGTTCTCCTACATGCCAGTTTAAATCACCCCAATTATCCGTTCATCAACCTGCTAGGAAGCCTTCCCACCGAAATAGTATTCATTCCACCGAAAATCAAGAAGTACCACAGCAAGTCCAACTAAATGGCAGTACCAATGTGCCACTTCATATTTTCTCGCATAGTCGATGGTCGATTTTTTCTGTGGAAGGACTTGAAGAGAAAAACAAGATGTAGAGATATGGTGTGATGTAAAACTCCAGAAGGGAAAGAGTTTAGCGTAATTATGTGTAGATGGAAATTAGTTAAGACGGTCAGGAAACTGGGAAACATGTCAGGAGCTGCACTGATTTCTCCATGTTATTTTGAAATTAGAAATCGTAGGAATAGCTCACCAGCTATACCTTTAAAATAAATTATGAGAGAGAAGAAGAGAGATTTTGTTCAAATTTGGAGTTTAAGCAATAGAAAAATTTAGGAAAA
>JABUQX010063877.1:0-30000 GCA_015478945.1 Trachelipus rathkii
TACTTTAATATTTTTCATGTGTTGCTTTTTTTTATTATCACTTCTTTTAAATCCCATTTCTATTTATTTACATTATTTTGTATGTGGAGTTTCTTTTAATTTCTTTCTCCCTGCTTCATTTCGTTGTTTTGAAGTGTTTTATTACTTGTATCAATTTTTGAGGTGTTTTTTTAACACATTCCTTAAGTAGTGCCCTCCTTTCTCTAATTCTGTTCCATATGATTTCCGAATATTATTTCTGTAACTTGCTCTCCTCCCGGGCCGTACTTTTTACTTAGTTGAAAATATTTGTCCTTTTTGAGTGTTTGTTCGATTTTATGGCGAATATTTAAATCATTCTCTCCAGTATTTGATTCATTAACACTTGTTTTCCAAATTACTAGTTCCATGGTGTCTTCTGATGATATATTTTCCTTTGACTCCTCTCATATAAATGCCTAAATTTTTCTTAACTTTCTTTCCTATGCACACTCTTCTACTGTGCGTTTTTTATCGATGTTCTTTCTATTTATTTTTACATATGTTTACCTATTGTTGCTGAAGCTTCTTCTCTTTTATGCCAGTGCTGTGCCTCATATTGGCGTGCTACTCCTACTCCCTGTGCAATTCCTCTCTCTTTTTGCTTCGTCGTTTTATCAGTGCATCTACTTTCCCGTCTTGCTCTGCGTCTCTCTCCTCACTCTCTCTCTGCTGACTTCTCTTCTTCCATTTGCGTAAAACAACCATACTCAATACTAGTTCTTTCTCTCTTTAAAATAACGTACGTGGTTCCTCTCTCTCTTTCTCTCTCTCCCTCTCGTCTCTCCCTCTCTCCCTCCCTCCCTCTCTCTTCTCTCTCTCTCTTCCTCTCTCTCTCTCTCTCATTCTACTTCTCTCTCTCTCTATTTTCTCTCTTCTTTTTCTTCTCTAACTCTCTTAATGTATTACTTATATATCAAATTTTTTATAAATCCTATCTATTTCTCTTGTATCTCATTATACTCCTTCCTACTTCATACAAACCACTATCTACAATAGCATCGTTATTAATCTCACCCTCGTCTGTCCTCGTTAACGTAAGGAATTAAGCTATCCTATTGCAGGGGAACGGAGCATACTAGGGTAAGTTATGCGCCCTATAAAGGAATCGTAGAGTTAGAGACCGTCCACCTAATATACAAATTATAATGGAAGGTCAATAATAACGCGGTACAATAGACTTGCAGTGTCTTGAGTTTTAAATTATGTTTCTTTGCTTAATTGCTGGTCAGTGTATGTACTCGTGGTGATCTGTTGTGTAATTGTGCTGGTGTGTATTTTCTGTGCTTTAAAAGTTTGTGATTATGGACTTTGGTGTCCAAACAGCTTGCTGAATATGAAAGCAATTTAAGAGAGCCGTTTTTAGATTTAAAGAATATTGTGAGTAAAAGGTAGAGAGGATTTGTTTTTTGTCTGTAGAATTATTTTAGTGAGTACTATATTCATAAGTATAATTAAAATACTGATGAGTCATATTACCCACACTCTAAAATCATCTTATATATAGGATATATTATATATAATTTAGCCTACTTTATTCTGTATTGTACTATTCTGATATATGATAATATATTATTATTAACGCGTAAAGTAACTATCATTAATAATAATATCTTTTATTCTTTCATTTTTATATTATATATTATTATGTTATTATTCCATACATAAATAATCAAAATAATCTAATTATATAAATATATTATAATATTATATATAGTACTCATATATATAAATATTTATTATTGATATAATTTATATATATATAGTATATTATGTATACCGTATTAATATCTTTAGCTTATGTATACTATCTTAATAAGGAGTGATTATTCATAAATGTAGTACAAGTATATGTTATATTTATTTTGATATTCGTAATATATACTAAGTGAACATTTTTTGTTTTCGTTGTTCTCTATGTGTATATCTAATTATATAGAGATATATATATACGTGATATATATATATATGGATAGATACGCAAAAATTGATAATATATATAATCGATGAAAGTTGTTTTTTTAGTATTATATCTGGTTTAATACACTTACCGATATTCTATTCATAATCTATATTAATGATTTGCATAGTCTGTAGCGTAGTATTTTATTTTATTATATGTACTATATGGATTTTATAATTAGTTAGTATGCTATAAGACTATGTATATATTACCATATCAATATATTAAAGTATACCCATAAAAGAAGATCTATTTACACCCGGAGCATCATATAAACTCCATTGTGAGGTGTGTTTAATGCCCTTATCGTACGTTAGAGTAATGCATGAGGTAGGTAGTAGATGATAAATAAGTATAATGATTCATCGATTAACAAATAACTCAATCCGGTCAGAATTAATAGTTCCCCATAAGCAATAAAAAGTGAATTAATAGCCAGATTAAAATTCTTGTCCACCTGTATTATAAGGTACTTTTTTCCTCACAACTCTGATAATTTAATAATATAGCTTATACCTTAAATATTATTTATAATTTAAGCTAAATAATGTGTGTACTTTAAAAAATTGAATGATGAAAATAAGTTAATTAATTACGTTTAATATCCTTAGAAATATTTTATAAATCTTATTACATTTATTTTAATTGACTTAATATGATATATATTATTTTTATATTATCTATTATATTATTATTATTATTTGGTTAAAGCCACCGTATATTGCAAGCACTAACAATATGACAACATGAAATCAGTCAAACTTATCTGAACAGGTTATCAGGTTATCATGTGATCAGTAGCTAGTAGCATGAACTAATTCCAAGAGGACCACTTATCGATATTATAAAATGTAAAAAACATAATTGCACGAGGCAAATTTTCTAAAATTTTAATAAAATTAACAGGTTAGGAAGTAACCCATGCACAGGACTATGAATCTTTATCAGCCACTTCTGGCTAACAATAATGACGACATAAGATAGAATCCATTCAGGGGACTGCATTATTATAAACTTGGATATAAAGAATAGCTTTAGTGAGCATGAATTTTAGTATTTTTATTATAGCGCAATAAAACTGCTCAAATATTTAAAAGCTGCTTGGTGATCCTTATAGATGGCTTTAAAATGACTTTAAATTTAGGATGTTAAAAAAAATAAATATTTTAAAATTCGATTGAACAGGCTTTTGTTGGTTGAGATTACAAAGTTATATGACTATATATAGGAGATTTAACCATTCAAGTTTGTTTTATTTTTAGTGATTTTCTAATGCGATTTTTTTCCTGTTCATGTTCTTTTCTGTATATCTGAATAACTTTATAGTATTTCGCTAAATGAACCTAATGAATATATTTTAATGAATTATGATTTTACATTTTTCTTTAGAAGTTAATATCTACAAAAAATAATATTATTATTCCTTTTTAGTGTTATAATCTCCTAAAAGAGAATTATAACGTTCCTGTTGTTGACTTATTTACGTAACAAGACATCTTCGATGTACTTTTGGGACATTCGGATTGTCATTGAATATTTTTGGTTCCAATAAAAAATATGAATGTGGAAAGATACAGGTTGTTTAATATATTACTTATAGGAGGATCAATTTAGTTCTTATGTGTTATAAAGAGCTACCTGGAAAGAATATATTGTTCGAAGTATTCCAGATAACTCCTGTTATCATACTATTCTTCACGAATAGTAGGGAAGTGGTGCCACTTTGTATCTATACTAGTAAATTGCATCAATTTTCAATACGAGCTATTAATAACATAACTAAAAATGTCACCACCTTCAGAGATATTATTACGTCTATCATAGCGCTTATATAGTTGAGTATATATTATTTATAACGTAATATTCTATACTTATGATTAAATATAGGTAATATATATAGCTGATATATTTAAAGATATAGATACATAGTATTCTCTTGTTATTAAGAGTAAGAGTATAGTATAATAAAAGGTAATTGAGCTCATTTAGTGATCAACTCATATAGTCAAATTTATAAGTACAAATCTTCGCAGATTACTTATAAATTTAAATTACTCATTCTTTCCAATATTGGTATTTTATTTATTTATTATATTATTTAATGTTTTTTTAGTGAAGCCCAAAATAGTTATAGATTACCTATACAGTAAATTGTTTATATAGTAGTTATTATATATATATATATATACTATATATATATATAAGATATATATATATATATATAGGTATATAGATATACTCTTAGTAGTATATTTGTCAATATCAATTGACTATTAGGTATGTTTATAATATTGGAAATAGGATACCGAATAGTTATAGTATTAATTATATCGAGTATGAGGATACAGGTCTTTCTGAAATGTGGATAGACTTCATTTGCATGTGATTTTAAAAAGAAAACTAATCATCACTGTTATAGTAGCTATGGATCTTCAATAAAGGGAGTAATATTCAATAAAATATTTTCAATCATTCTATAAAAACTCCGACACTCATTCCAGTTAAACGTTTAAACTGGTGGGACGCTAGCCATCGGAATATAGAATTGCAGGTTCAAAGCAAGTTTTTGCAGATTCATATAATCTAGTATGAAAGTGTTTATTTCATCATATATAGTATAGAGATTATCATTTGAGCGTGTGCCATCGTATTTATCATGTGTTATATATTATATATCCTTGATTATATGTACCTTATAACAACGCCAGTCAAACTTGTAATAACATCATGTGCGAGTGCTAGGTTTCAATCTGACAAATATCAAACATAGTGTTCCTAACATTATTCCAGTTCCTAGCTGATTTGTTACTATTTTAGTTTTTTATGAATATTGTCAATTTCTGCTCAGTTTGCGAATCCAATAGCAGTATTCTCAATATGTAAGAGTAGTTTATCTAATGCCTATATCTGATTGACACATTATGTTTACTTACTGGTTTAGCGAATTACTCCTCTTTTAAACCTTTTTCCAGTTTAATCCTAAACATTATTAGGCTTAATCTATTCAAATATTCCCATATCTATTTAATGTCTTAGCATCACTATAATTAAAGCAATATAGCAGCAGTTGCCCTTGTTAGTTTAACACGTATACATGTTATCAAGTTTTTAATTGTTAAATTATATACGCTTACGTATACTCCTGAAATAAACTATTCTGTTTAGTATTTTTCCTTGCTTAATGAAGTAGATCAAATTTCATTGATGTAGATTCCTAAAATTTATTCCATATAATTTCCATTATGCCGCTCTTTTTGTCTTCACTAACAGCATACCGTATCTCTCTCGTTATGGTATAACAAATCACAAAAATTTATTCCATGTCTTAGTTTAATATAAGAATGATGTGCGACAACAATCTTCTCTCTAGAATACTAATATCGTAGCTTGTGTTTAAATATCATACTACTACTAAATCCAAACCTTCATACCACGAAACCTCTGCACCTAAAGATCGAAATCGAATTATATTCTATCGAGCAGTTTATACTTATTGTGTACCCACTTAAGGCTCTTTTTATCTTTCCCAATTTTTTCTTGCCCGTTCCTTTGACTTCTCTGTTCACCACTGATTAGCAACTTGCATTATTTATCCATATTGAAATATTGTCCCGATCTTTCCGTCACCTTATTCGGTTTATAAAACCCATATACAAATTTGATTTCCTAACTGATCCCTAAGATGATTATATTGCGGAGTATTTTATCAAAAATTTTCCTGGCATCACAAATTTTAATATTAATTATATGCAAAACTTACATATTCCTTAGTTTTTTTTTTTGCTATTAATGATATAATTGATTTTTTTTACCAGTCTTATAGCGTACGAATTTAACTGAACAGTATAATATAAGATTAATTTTTATTATTTATTCACTTATCGATCTAGTGATATATCGTAATAATCACTTCAATCTGAAAGACAAAATTTATTTAAATATTTTTATTAGTAGACTTATAATATGTGGCTTAAATCCCAGGAGACCATTTCATGTTCCTTGAAATCAATATGAACATAGTGGCCTCATCTATATATCCACTTAGCAAAAATGAATTAATATCATACTACTCATTAATAGCCCCATTTTAAATATCGTGAAATTAACCAAAATGAGTAATATTCATGTCGTTATCGAAAATGGTGAGCTCTGCACTCGGATATACCTTACCTATTCAGTATTTTTATATATTATATCATTATTGATCGAGTTCATCACCCCTCGGATTATATCGATCCTAAATGTCTTTGAAATTAAGTTAAGACTATGTCGCTCATGTGTTAATTTTTGTGTTTAGCTAAAAATAGAACCTTCAGTTTCCTCTTTGAATCCGTGCTCGGTTATAGAGCGGAACTTATTCATATGGAGAGACAACATCACATATTATCGTATCAGCGCTTTCAAGTCAATTATCATAGTGTTAATTAGCATCCAATTGAAAAATTTGAAGTGCTTTTAATTAACTTCTTACCCACCCCGAATAAAGTTAATCAAAGTGACCCTTTCTAAGAAGCCTAACCTTTATACACGAAGGTTTATGATTTCATTTCTATATGTAGACCAACTGCTTCATAATTTACTTTTCTTTTGCTTTATATTAAAATCTTCATATCCCTCACAACTTACCTGCACTTATATTTGTTCAGGGATTTTTTTTTAATTTTAATAATTCTTCCATGCTCGCTAATTGGTTTTTTCTTCAATGACTGTTTTTCGCCTATTATTACTTTTAGTAACTGTTTAGCTATTGGCTTAGAGCTAATAAGATGGGAACTTAAATACTGTATATTGGTTCTCTTTTTTTCTTTTTAATTGTCCCCGCCTACGCTACAACCACTAATTGTTAAATCCATATCTATATACATTTTTGGTGTGTTTTTTTTTTTCTATTTAATGTGGTTGTATTAATATTAATTACGCTGCTTTTCGTATTCTTTTATTTTTTAGTTTGTTTTATTTTCATATCTAGCTCCTCTCTTTTACTCCTCTATTTTCTCTTTATCCTAATCTTAATTGCTAATATTTTTCAGGCTATTTTCTTACTTTGCACATTTTTTTACGTTAATATTTTCACGTGTTGCTTTTTTTAATCTCTGTTTTGAAAATTAGTTAATAGGGAAACTGAAGGAACACGCACAATAGTATTTTTCTTTTCTTTCTACACCTTTTTAGTATTAGTTTCGGAAGTGGTGAAAGTAAGTTACAGGATTTGGCTTAAATGAGTTCAGAGAGTTGGAGAAACAGGAATAACCTCGGAATAATTTAATTTTAAAATTGCTAAGTGGCACTTGTAACTTTTGCCTTTGTCGTCTTTTTCCTATTTGCCGAGTATTTATCTCTTTAGAACAATTTGATATGTTATTGTATTTTATTAATTAGTGTTTTTAAATTTCATTCTTGTAACATTTACTTAATTTGAGTCTTGATCCCTATAACAAATAGGATTTTCTATTGAGTCTATTACCTACAATTTTAATGAACAACTTGATTTCACAATAGTTTTTGATAAGTATCTCGCCTATCGTTATCCTCTCTACCTTATCTTGTATCTCTTATGTTCTTTCTTGTATTTAGTTTATTTCGATATCTATAATTCACTTTGAAACTACTATCCAAATCTCCGTCATCTTCCTCTTCATCGTGCTCTCATCTCGTTCTCTTCTTCTCTCTCTCTCTGCTCCTCTCTCTCTCTCTCGGCTCTCCTCTCTACACAAATATATATGCGGAGCTGTTTTGAATTCCCGTCAATATCTAAATCAATCAAACTGATGTGTGGCTCTTTTCATCTCCTCCTCCTCTCCGCACGCTATTCCAAAATAGGCAACGCATTGATCTAATAAACCTTCCTCGTTACGTAAGAATTAGAGAAAACCTTATAAGAAACATAAGAACAGACAAGATCAGTGCATAAATCTACCTTATAGCACGTTCCTACTATATAATGGATAGGCATAAATTAACGATATATGAAAGCGTTGCTCTTCTCTATCCTGTAAATTTATGTTCTTGTTTCACCCACGTGTTCACAAAATGAATGGAAGAAATAACTGGATAGCGTTGTATTGCGATTGTGATCTGGTAAATGAAGATATTTCATGGTAGCCACTTTCATGGGTTTACGAAAAATTCCAAGGTTTTACAATATCTTCTGTGATGAAAAAGGTAAAAGAATTTGGTCTTTTGTAAATTAGCAATGAATAAATTTTTCTTCATCCCACTCACTATAGATTAAATTAAATTGTAAATGTATTTTAACTATTAGTATTATATGTACTAAAATGGTATATAATATATATATTAAATATATATATATAACTGATAAATTAAAATATAATATAGAGTAAAAATAGTGAGAATATAAAAAAAATATAGAATATATATATTATAGAGCAGAAAATAGTAAATATATATAATATTTAAATATATATTAATTAATACGTATAATATATATATTAATTATTATATATAAATTTAATGAAATATAACTATATATATTAATTATAATTAATATACATATAATATAATTATAGATATATATATATATTAATACTAATAATAAATATAATAATTAATATATTATATATATATATATAAATATATTAACTATATTAATATTATTTAGAAGAATATAATAATATAAAATATATATAAAATATATAATATAATATATATTATATATTAATATTAATCTATTAATATAATTAGCAAATTATATATATAATCTATTAATTATATTTATAGATTAAATAATATATATATATATATATATAATAACTGATGAATTATATATTATGTTAATAATAATTACGTATCTCACTTATATTGTAATTATATCAGTTTAATATTATACTTATAATAATATCTGAATATAGGCTCAAATTATTCACTTATATCATGCGACTTACGTGATTAGTATATCATTATACGCATTGTCGCTTAAGCACGAAGCTATCTTATTAGTGATATATATATACTTATATATATTAGTAATTAGTTATTAGTTACTACTTTAAATTGAAATTTCTATTTTGCAAATTTCATAATAGTAACAAATTAAAATTTTCTCCATTTTTTTGCGAAAATTTAAAAAAATTAATCAAATATAAAAGATTATGCAAATTTAAAACGAAAAATATTAAATAACCCGTATTAAATAACTCTTTGAACTTCCCATCTAATATAATGGCCGTATGGTAATAAATAACATGCTACTTTAGGCATTCGTTTTCCTATCCGCTTTCTGTGATGACTGTCAAATTCAAGGTGGTTTCATCGTGGGGATCGGACCGTTCTTTTGGAAGAATTTACCTGAATTACACTTACAAATATAAATTGTTTTGTTAAATACTGTTTTATAAATAAAATGTTAAAGTATCAAATTACATTCATACCAACCTAATAATTATTTGCAACTACGTATAAGAATTTTACACTGTATAACATAATAATGTTATATTAATGTATTAAAACAAATATAAAGCGGATTAGTATTTATCATAAAAGATACTATAGAGTACATTTTATAATCTATAATAATGAAGAAGTTGAGCATTAATAATTAGTTATGTTATTATTAATATATTAATTAAATATTATAAATATTATCCGTTTAACCTAATAGAAGGATATCCGAACAACCAAAGATAAACGTTTAACATGTAGTAAACGTTTCATCGTTCTTTGTTTTATAGTAATACATGTTTGTTTTTTTAAACAGTGTAAATATTCTCTGGGTAACAATTACCGGTTTTAAATATATATAGATAGATTAATATATATATATTATTATAAATTTAATATATATAGCGATGTCTATGTTATATAATTATATAATAACATATATATAACATAATTTATTATTATAACTGTATATTATTAATTAATATATATGTATATATATATATATATATTATAATCATATTTATATATATACTACTAAGTATTTAATATTAATTATAATAGTATTATATTAGTAAATAACATAATATAATATAGTATAGTATAGATATATATATATTATATATATTATATATATATTATAATAATATATTATCATATATAGAGAGAGAGATGAGAGGGAGAGATAGAGAGAGAGAAGAGAGAGGAGATGATGAGAGAGACTGAGCAGATTGTGAGTGACAGATGAAAAGAAGAGAAGAAGGAGCGATGAATTATAAGAAGTACTAGAGTCCCACTGATATATATATATATATATATATTATATATATATTATATATATAATATAATATATATAGTATATATCTATATATTATATAATATACATATATATAGTATACTATATTATTACTAATATTATATATATAATTATTACATAGAGAGAGAGAGAGAGCAGAGAGAGAGAGAGCCAGAGGAGAGTGACGGATGGATTTGAGAGTGAGAGGAGGAAGAGAGGTGATACTTCTGTGTATGAAATTTAAGTGGGTTAGAAAAATATTTGAGCAAGATTTGAGCAATTAGGGTCGAGAGCCTTGGTATAGAGTGATAAAAGCGTATCAGTAGTAAAGAAAGGTTACTTTAGTAGATTCTGTATCTAAATTCTGTCTGTAATATGTAATTTATATATATTATAGTATTATATATATATAAATAAGCTATCATACGATAAATTTAAAATCTTAAATATAATATTTAATATATTATATATAATATTTATAATATATTATATATATATATATATTTATAATTTTTATATATTTAATATTTAGTATTCTATATATTTAGTTATTCCTATTAAGTTTTACAGATTATAATATAATTTTTGTTATATATATTACATATATATAGTATAATCCTAAAGATAGTATAATTTTTAAATATATATCGATAATTTTTTAGGTTGAATTTATTAAAAGTTGAAGCTAATAATCACTTAGCAATACGTAACGTAGATAAAATTAATATTCAAATCAGATATATATTATGATATAATATATATATATTATATATTATATATATTAATATGTATTAAGAAGTGTATGTATTAAGCTTCATAGTACTTTTATAATTTATATTATATGATTATGCATTATTAAACTTTGCCTGAGTGTGTATTAGCAATAACGGGACAATCCTAAATTTTGTTATAAATTATGGTATTCAGTGGCAACGATGTTTATTTTTCAGTACTACTTGTCTTTCTATATGTTCTGAACTACTTGAATATAGCATACAATATTTTAATTTATAGGAGCTACGGCTAGCTCATAGGATTATATTAGGCAGGGTTGATGTTTGATGCCGTATCTCTTTGGCACACCCAATCGGAAAAAAGTTGTAGAGCTTCCAATTGATTGTGCATTTTTGGAATGTAGTGTTAAGCGTATCGAATTTTTGTGTGTCACCACAAAAAGGAAAAGTATAAAATTTAGCAATTTTAAAATTTTTTTTAAATTATTTTTGCTTCGGCTTAAAATTTTTTGATGAAAGGAATGGAAATTGCTTTCTAAGCGCACGAATAGGAAAATCTAATAATTGATATTTTGTGTATATAATTCTAAATAGTAGTACTACAATAAAAATTAATCGTTAAATAATAAAATGCATAAAAATAAATAAAATTAAATTATATAAAAATTAAGTATATAATATAATATTAATAATAAGATAATAATAATTAATAACTCTAATAGCTTTTCAAATGAATTAAAAATAATATAAATTTGCACATTTTTCAGTCGTTTGTTTCACAATACAATGGTTATAGTGTAAGGCCATTTGGATGTGCTAGTATTTTAGAATTAGTGGCGTAATATCCTCCCATATTGGAATTTCCATCACCCGTTATAAAGATTTAAACTCTTGAATAGCTCGAGAGTGATAGCTAAAAATATGAGAGCAGCTACGAGCTAGTCCCATAGTTAACGCGGCCTTATTGTCGATTTCAATGTTGCATCCTGCAATACCATGGCCACGTTTTTGCTATGTAATGGAAAGTGTACAACCGACTGGTAAAGTTGGTATTGTACGGGTCTTAAATGATTCATAGACCCGAGTAAGTCGTTTATTATGAATTCAATTAAATAATTCTATATGAAAGAAATTAAAAATAAAATTATATGCAAGCATTAAATCATGAAGAGGCTCGAAAATATCTTGAAATAAAAAACGAGTCTCTCCATAAGGGGGCTAATACATTTAGAGGCCCAGTAGTGCCTGTGTTTTGAGTAGAGTATTTTGTAATTCTCTCTATTTTTACACCAATGAAACCGAGATTTATAAGTTTCCCCCAAAATATGTTTGCAATGTTACCGTGTGTTGAACATAGATACCAGTCGCCACTTCTTACGATGCACTTGATTTCTTTTATCGAAAGATTTTCCAAGGAGGCATTCATCACGGTCTATGGCTAAAAAGCATAAAATCTTTGCCTGCTGCCTTGCTCGAAATAGAAATGGAGCTTTTAATTATATATTATGTATATAATTGATTATTAAGTTAATTTTTCATCAATAATTATTTTATGTAGTAGCTATCTATATACTTAGGTAAAATAATATTATTAAGGCAATAATATAGGACGTATATATATATATATATAATTGTTAGTATTTTATAGAGAATGTATATATTATATATATCTATAGTATATAATATTATCTACATTATATTAGCATATATATACCTAAACCCTAGTTATATAAAAATATAATATTTACCAATATTACTTATATTAGATAATATATGATTAGATAGAATATATAATTATATATAATAAAGATTATAGATTATCTTAATTTCAATAGTTAATATATATTATATTATAATTATGTATATCATATGTGTATTATATATATAACATATATTATTAGCATAAAATATTAGTATAAAAATAATTACTATTATAATATAGTATAATAATTTATATATGTTATTATAAATCAAAAATATAGTAATATTAGTGGTAACATTAGTAAGAACATTATGAATCAGTCGAGTTTTATACAGATTATATAAATTAAAATTTTTGGGATCATCCGTAAATGGGAGGGAATTCTCTGCGGTATCCGTGTTTGATGCCACTTCGGGTCATGTCTATCGTCTCCTCTTGACACACCGCCCAGTTAAACAAACGTAATTTACCATTAGTGTGAAAAGTATATGAGAAATTCGAGTTTGTAATCTTACACTTGTTGCAATAAAAAATCCGCAATTAAATGCTCCCACAAGACATATGTTTAATAACATTTAAATATTTTCAATATTTTTTTTATTTTTATATGTTGGCGATAAGTTGGTCCAGGTCTAAGCTTCAAAATAATATGAAAATTTTTATTACATAAGTAAATTATTTTAAAAGGATATTAGCATAATTGGAAACGTAATAAATGAGAAGAAAAGTAATAGGCGCGCTATCAAATTAATAAGAATCTTGTTTAAACGATATAATATCTAGGACTAGCTCATCCCACAAAGAGAAATGTAAATGTTGGCGGCTCGCGATTTATCAAGGAAATTTTAGGCTGATCTGGTGGAATTGTTATTATGAATATATAATTTTTGTCAGTTAATATAACTCTGTTTTAATAATTGAATGTTAGTCTATCCCATGGTAGCACAAATGTGCTTCCTCTCTCTTTCTATACAAAAAATATTTCAATTAAAGATATAAATTAAAACACACAACACACCAGAAAATTGTTCATATTGAAAATCTAGTTAAATCTTGTAGTTAATCTATGATAATTTTAAAATCTAATGTATAACTAGAACATCTAACCAGTTTTTTACAAATTGTCTTAAATTACTTTAAGGAAAAATCACTTAAATTGTATCATATGGTAAAAAATTTATTAATGTATTCATGTTTGTTATTTAAAGCGTTGAAACCCGTTGAAAACGTTGTATTCGCGGCTTTGCTATTTACAAGAAACGTCAAGATAAGATTAGTATTATTATTATAATTTAATATATATTATATCTCATACTTTGGTAGAAAGCTCTTGAAATTTAAAGAAAAAAAATGAAATGGGTGGGGGTATATATATTTGGTATAAAAAATATTTCGTTCTACAAAGAATGAAAGTAATTGCTAGAGTTAAAACCCGTGACATTAAAAATTATAGATAGTCAATAATTATAATAAATAGGTACTTATCTAGATCTTATGCTACAATAGACTCATTATATTAATATTATATATAATATTATAATATATTTTTATATAGCATAAAAAATAATTATATAATATTTATATACTTATTTTTATAAGCATAAAAAATATATATTCGTTCTACAAAGAAATGAAAGTATCTATAATATAGTCTATATATAGAGAGAGGAGGATGAGAAGAGGAGGTGCGAGAGAAAGAGTCTAGAAAGGTGATGAGTAAGAGAGGATGATTGTGAGCACGTAATGGTTTATTACATGGAAAAATGTACTTAAGAACAAGACCGGTCCTTATACGGCATTTGATAAATATATTAAATTTGGTATATATAACGGTATAAACTGTTGCAAGGTATTATATATATATATAATATATATATATTACTTACTATATATTATATATTATACTATATATATATAATATATATATATATATATATATATATATTATATATGTATATTTTGAATAGTTTATATTAATTATTATTATTCCTTATATTATAATACATATATATATTAAGATATATAATATATATATATATATTATAGCTATATATATATTATTATATATATATATATATAATATATATAAATATATAATATATATATATTATATATTATATTAATATATATATATAGTATAAATATAAAATATATCAGAGGTGGAGCCCAACCCCGCTGCTATAGGTAGTCCCCTTAGCGCAACCTCCGACACGTGTAGGAAAAGGTACTAGTCCGCTAGCGCTCCTCCGCACATATTCAGACCATCAAACCTCCGGTATCGCACAGTCCGCACGTCCGCACGTCCGCACGTCCGCACGTCTTCCCGCTAATAATGTGTGACTTAATTCTTTGACTAAGCAAGATTTTAAAATTTTATAATACGAAATATATATCCTTACAAAAAACCCTTAATATTTTATTTTGAATTGTGTTAAGAGTAATATTATAATGAAAAATGAGATTGAGAATATTGTACAAAAGAACTTCAAGGGATTTTCCACTTCCCTCTAAGCGTCTTCATAAGGACATGAGATCCATATTACCTTTCAAAAAAAAGATTAGGTGCTCAAACATTAAAAAGCAGTTAAGGCTGACCTCTATGCCCTCAAATCTGATCCACATTTATCATCAATATAATACTGAAATATTTTCGCTCTATCAGCCGATCAGAATACTAGGGAAGATGCTTTTATATAGCGGTATTTTTCGATGAACAGTCAACAAAAATCCTCTATGTTGAAAGGAAAAGAATGTCTTTGACTGGTGAGAGGAAGTAGTGTGTAGTTACACTCCAGCAGTCCACTAATTTAAGTCCCTCATCTAAATCATTCAGCCTCCCTTCTGAAATATTTTGACCAACCCTGTTTCCACCTATAAAAGGTCATTTGTCCAATGGGACGTTAGAATCCTATGAAAGCCTCAACTCCTGAAGGGTCGATCCTAATGCTACGTCATAATAATAATGTTAGATTTTAAATATAAACTATGTGTTTATTTTCAGGTTCACAGTATTTTTGATCGCTTGGTCCTAGGTAATTTTATCAGAAAAGCCATGGTGATGAAGGTTTTATATTTTATATGAAAATGAAATGTAACATAAAGACAATCAATTATTCTTTGTGACGATAAACGATGGTTTAAACATTTATATATGCAAATATGACAGTTAATAGTTACGAGGCATTTCCTAATATTCAACAATTTGAAGGCCTCTAAAGAAGCCTTAATTATTCTTGAACTGTCCGTCCAATAACTCAACGTAAAATGCTACCGGAAAGACTGATAGAGTAGACTCAATAAATTTCTTTCTGTTGTTATTAAATTTTTTCAATATTATATACATTTAACTTTAAATCATTAAAAGTATTTAAACGCAATGGGAACAGAATGAAATTCTTTAGGTTTGTGCGCATGAACAAGGAATTCTGGTAAAAATAAAGCACGATCAAAATAATATCAACTAAAAGCTTTGCTTAGCATAAATAAGAAGCCATAAGGTATGCCAATAATATATGCAAAGAGCAAATTGCAAAGCAATCAACGAAACATCATCATAATAGAAATACATTAGAAATTATTCGTTGCTTAATTTCAAAATTCCTTTATTCATATTAAAATTTGACTTAGACATGGCGAAGCGTAAGAGGCGAAATAAACATGGTTTCCTGTTGAGAACCAAACATAAGTTTTAGTACTTTAATGATATAATATTACGTATAGCTTATCTTTGTTACTGATCTCTTTTTTTCTCTCTCTATATATATATATATATATTTTTTCTCTATATATATATATATATTATATATATATATATATATATATATATATATATATATATATATATATATATATATATATATATATATATATATATATATATATATATAATTCCGGGTTAACCCAAAAGGGTATTTGAATAACGTGCCATAATTGCCGTTAATAGTTTTTATGAAAAAATTAGTCCATAATTATTAATACTTTTAAGTGTTTTCAGTAAAGCGAAAATATGATAATATAGACATAATGCAAAAAGTAAAGGGGACAGCACACTGCCCTGCCTTACTCCAGTCTTCGTTTCAAACCATTTCTCCTTTCCCATCTCCGTTCTAACCGTGTTTATGGGGTTTTCATACATATTCCTTATTATCCTTATCAGCTTCTTATTTATTCCATATGCAGGGTCTTCCATCACTATCCACAATCTCTCTCTTTGTATTCTATCAAAAGCTTTCTCTAGATCTATAAAAGCAGCATAGATGTCTCTATCCCACTCCCAACTCTTCTCAATCACCATCTTCAAGCTAAAGATCAAATCGGTGGTTCCTCTTCCCGGTCTAAAACCATATTGGGCCTCATTCAATTTATTCTCCACACTCGTTCTAAGTCTCCTCTCCAAAATCCTTTCATATATCTTCAAAGCATGGGGCAGAAGAGATATCCCCCTATAGTTGGAACACTCACCTCTGTCTCCCTTCTTAAATATTGGACATATTATTGCCTTCCCCCATTCCTCTGGTACCCTTTCCTCTCTCCAAAATCTCTCTCTCTATATATATATATATATCTATATATTTATATAGAGTATATATATATATATATATATATATATATATATATATATATATATATATATATAAATATATATATATATATATATATATATATATATATATATATATATAGATATTATATATATAAGAGATATATATATATATATATATATATATATATATATATATATATATATATATATATATCTTTCTATATATATATTTCATTTATTTATACATATATATATATATATATATAGTATATACATATATATATACATAAATATATATATATATATATATATATATATATATATATATATATATATATATATATATATATATATATATATATATATATAACAAAATCTGCACAATTCTTTAACAATTCAAAAATTCTAAGATATGCAATAATTAAGTAAATTGAAGAAGTTCAAATACTCAAGTACTATATTAGAAGACTTGAATGAGTCTTCATCATTAGACTCCTATGAGGTGTAGTAAAAGAGTTTACGAAAGTTTTTATTATACTGATCTTTATTTCCTTTAATCACAAATAGTAACTAATTTACGAAGCGTCTAATTTCGATAAAATATTTTGAGAGAAGTAAATACATTGCAAATTTTTATTTTTCATTTTAAATTGTTTAAAACCGATTCGATATTGTGTATAATATTATTTCGAAAGACCAAAATATCGAATTAAATATAATTTCTGATAAGTGAGTTTAATGGTTATCGGTTTGCTTAAAATATGTATTAGAGGGGTTTAATGTTTGAATATTATAAAGCAATTTCCCTTATTTTGTAATAATAAAACATTAGATTCCTTGTTATTTTATAAAATAAAAATAACAAAAACTGAAAAGAACAATAAAAAGTTACAGCAAATATCAATTAATAAAACGATAGCAAACTTTATTGGCAATTAACATTGTATCTAAAATTTGTATCCGAATTAAAATACAAATTAAGACGTAATAATTTTATTGAAAATTGGTAATCGATACAGGTACAAAAAACGAACAAAAACAGACTCACACGGGCCGGGCCAAAGGTAGATATAAAAACTATTATATACAATCTATGAATTATAAATAGATATAAAAGATAATGTTAGATATAAAAGTGGATTTATAAGAAACTTAAACAAAATTTTAAAGTAAATTTATAAAAGCTATAAAATTTTTGTAAGGAAAAAATGTAATTTTTTCAAATAAAACTTAGCAATTATTATTTCATTGTTTGAGAGATTTAAGAAAGTTAAAAATCTAGCTTCAATTAGAGGAACATCCTTTATTTTTGTTCCTATAAAGGAAAAATAAATTTTGTAAATTAAGCCACACGCCAGAAATAAAAAAATTAAAAAAATGAAAAAATCAATAATAATAATATAATAATTACTTAATTATTTAATTATTATTATTATTATTTTTTATATTAAATTAATTATATATTATTATAATATAATTTAATTATTAATTATATTATATTATATCTATTATTATTATTAAATTATTAATGGTTTATGAGAACTATTATATGTAGATAATGTTTTATTGTTATTTATTAAAAATAAAATTCTAAAGTTACGTTACTAGTAATTAAATTGCTATACTTCAATATTAAAATGAAGTTTTAAATATTAATTAAATTAAAATTCATTTTAAAAAATACTAAATATAATATATAAAAAATTAATAAAGTTAATATTAATATTAATAATTAATATTAATTATATTATTAATTAAAATTATTTAATTAATTATAATATATAATATTAATTATTAATATATTAATATTATAATAAATTCAATATATTTATTATTTTATTATTATTATTTTAATATTATTATTTAATTATTAATTATATATTTAATTTATTATTATTATTATTATTATATTATTATTATTATTAATTATTATTAATTATTTATTATTAGTATATTAATTAATTATATTTATTCACTTATTCTATTCTATTTTTCAATTTTATATCCATCTTCAATTTTATACTCATTTGTCACAACTACTATTATTCTACTTACGATTACAGATAATTAAATATTGATACAACTCCATTTCATCAATCTCTATTGAGTAGGACACTAATTTGAATATATTTCTATAATCTCAAAACCTCCTCCTTTGAGGAGTGTAACGTTGGATGATACTCGATAAATGTTAGATCGAGCGGGGGGTATGGGGGGGAGATACAAATGAAAAGACGTCAATATAATTTTAAATCACCATAAAATTTATTACAAAATAAATACTGAAGATACTGCTATCTGAAAATAAATATCTTGATTACATACTAATTGAACAATAAATTATTATACCTAGTTCAAAAATTTAATAATATATATATATCTCTTCTTTATTAACCTAAATAAATCATTATACATTTATCCGACAAATTATACAATATACCCAGGAAAGGCATTTACTTGGAGTTACTTGTCAGATACACAAATAAACGGCAACCTTTATTCACCTCATCCTCTCTCAAAATCATTCCAAGACAGCGAATTCTTATACAAACAGATGGGGACTCATAAAATGGCTTCTGATGGTTATCAGTAAGTGTCTCAACTAGAGTTAGTACCTTGGGTCAGCTCCATATGATGTGGCTTCCCCCTCTGTCTGAATAACATTTACTGAGTCTACTATACAGTCTCCATCCTCGAGTGGAATACCACTCTGAATACTACATTCTCAATTACCTCATAAATAATCCAAAGTGTCGCTACACAAATATAACACGTCTTGCTGAGAGATTAATCTATAATTTTTATGTAATAGTATTATTACATCATATAAATATTAATACGTATTCTTATATATTCTCTCATTTTATCTTTACTTATTTATACTTATCTTAATAAAGTTAACCATTATATACCGGTCTTTAGTCAGGCACAATCGTCTTAATACATATATTATAATTTACCTTAAGCCCGTTATTTACAATTACTTTGCCTCACTCCTTGTCTTTACAAATAACATAGCTCAAATGTATTCTGGCACATTATATTAACATATAGAAAGAACAGGTAGTTCATATATGCTCTAGAAAAATTAATTTACTATCTTCACCTCCCTCCAATTCTACTATTTTATCTATCAACTATAGAATATGATATGGGATTATAACAATAATGCATTCATTATACTTTAGTTCTCATACCATATACATAACAATTCTATTCGTAAAATACTCAATAAAAATGGCTATAAATAATATCATATTAAAAATATATAAAATAAATTATATATCCCTCCACTTAATACAACCCTTCTGACAAAATCCCTCTAATATATATTACTCTGAGCAATGCCATCACACCAGATACTTGTATTTATACCAAAAATATTAATCTAACTTTTTATTACAATCTTAATCATACATACACTCATACAGTAAATACCAAAACCTCCAACAACCAACTTCTCTAATCCTTCCTCTACTCTATGCTTACTAACATTTAAATTTCTTATTGACTTCTCCATTACGAAATTTCACATAAGACATACAGACCATCATTAGCTACTTACTCTTGTACATAATATAGATTAATACATATTATAACTATAAATTAAATATAATATATATAATATATTATATAATGTAAATAAATAATATATAATATATATATATATATATATAATATATATATTAATATAATATATAATATATTATATAATAAATAATAAAATAAAAAGAACAAATATATAATATATAAATAAAACAATATATATACGATATTAATATAATATAAATATATATATTTATAATATAAGTAAATATAAATATAATAAATAATTTATATATATGATAATATATATATATATATAATATATATATAATATATATATATAATAATATATAATAATATAATTATATAATATAATATAATAATATATATATATATAAATAAATATAATATATAAATATAAGTAATTAATATATATATAATGTAAAATCTAAATTATATATACTATATATAAAAAATATATAATAATAAATTAAATCCAAAAAATGATAAATTTATCATATTTGTTTATGTATTTGCAGCAAGAAATATGTATAAATTTATCTAAAAGAAAAACAGATATACATATATTATTATAATAATATAATCCATTTAAAAATTAAATTTTTAGATTAATTCCGCATTTGAAGTTTTCAATGTACCAGCTTGTAACTTTTTTAATATTATACCTACACCTTTCAAATTTACAACTTATTGCTGCGTATAAAATCCAAACAAATTAAGAAATACTCATAAATACCACACTTATTAATATTATCATAATAATAGCATCAAAATTAAGATAACTTACGATTTGCTGATGCAAGCAATTACACTTAATTTACACTAATAATATATATTTTTTTTCTATAAATATCGTATTTATTTTATAATTCCTATTGATGCTTCAATCTTATATACTATTACATAATACATGTCAAAGTAGTAAACTGTCACATATAAATAAAAAATTGTCAACCTTCTATAAATATATACACTTCTCATATACCACTACTACATTATAGAATAGAATGAATAAATAAAACATTATTAATTAATATATTTCAAGTTTGAAAGATGGTGAAATAATTAAAGTAAAGGTCTTTTAACAGTTCATATAAAACTGAATTATTGATACAAAAAAAATAAATCACACTACTATATAACTATATATATATATATATATAGTCGATCATGATTTTTTCCTATATTTTGGAGTTTCGACCTGAACCCTGAAGCATTTCTATAATTGATTTTCTTTTAATTACAAAAATATTGAAAAATATAACTGGTGAGTTTAATTGAGCAGATTTATTTATGTTCGACGTAAAATGTGCGTGTTATTTATTATAAAAATTGAGGAAGTAACTAGATTAAGATTTGCATTGAACCAGCTTAGTATATTAATGATTATGTATATTTATTACTTCTGATAATTAGTATGAAATGCATGAATTCATTTTTAGCTTAAAAAAAGAATTGCTTTTATTATAAAGCTAATGTAACGTATTTAACATTATTAATTTATATTTAATTTCATAAGTATACATATAGTTCACTATTTATGGAATGAAGGGGAGAGATGAGGTTGAATTGATGGAAAAGAGAAAGGAGATTATCTTATCTATAATCATTGATTGATGACATTAAATGAGGACAAATAAAAATCATAATCCCTCAATATATAACTAAGACAGTATATGCACTTAGCTCATTGTTGAATCCCACTCCCACAACAAAAAACACGATACACCATATGATACAAAGTTAATCCTAAGATTTCCCAACAACAAAAGCATTTAGATGATGTACCGTGGGTAGTTATCATAAATTATGTAGTAATTGGACAAAGCTACACAAGTAGGGAAAAGGACCATTAGATAGCATTATTTTAAGTTATTTCAGAACCAATAAACATTGAAATTAAGTTCTTTAAAAGTCACCACTGAATAAAGTAAACCATAATTTCCACCAAGTCAGCAAAAATTTCATATAAATATCTAGATAGATTATAATCTTACGATTAAGATATTTCATTCTAATTTCTTCAAAATCTCCAATTACCAAAACCACCAAACATCAAAGAGCATAGGAATACCACACACACGAAAACAGCACCCACCAAACACAACCACAACACACATCATAACAACAAAAAAATAAAAAAAAAGGAGGGGGGGTAAACAACAAAAAATCAAAAAATAACAATACAAATTAATTAATATATAATCCTACTTTTCAATTATATTGAATGACCAAAAGCAACAACAGGAGCATCAGATATAACCATTACATCGACACGATTGGAGCAGTCAATTTCCTCTCTACACAATCTGTGGAAACCTAAAATTATCAGAGACCTCCGCACAAAGCGGGAAAGGGGTTAAATATCTTAACAAATATATCAGAAAAACGTCAGTAAATAATTGGTCAAATAATAAAATTGGGACAAATAGCAAATTGCAACGTAAAACACGACGGAATCATCATCATAAGAGGAATACATTAGAAATAATTCGTTGCTTGATTTCAACTGTATTCTTTATTAAATATTAAATTTTAGTCTTTGGACATGCGAACTATTGTAAATAGCGAAATACTACTGCTTTCCGAGAAACGAAACCAAGAATCTTAACGGACATTGAGGTTAAAAATATTAATATAATATAGATATTAAGCCTATGAAAATAATAATACACTATTAAAATAATACTACAAATATACTCAATACATACATACATATAAATATAAATATACTATCATATAAATCTACACTCTCTATATATATATGATATATATATATATATATATATATAATATATATGTATTTTATAAATAGTTGTGATATATATAATATTATTTGTTTAAATATAGTAGTGTATACATATATGATATTATATATTTATAATTTATGACTATTTTAATTAATTACGGAAAATATTCAAATCATACAAATAGGAAAAAAAAAATTACTGTAGATATTAAAACCGTATGGTATGTTTAAATTCTTAGCAAAAATCTTAATAAAAGTTACAGAAACAAGCAATAATCTTAATCACCTTCAAGTAGATTTTAAGGACTTTGTGATGAGTTCCATCAGTAGTTTCTCCTGAGGTTGCATTTGGAGTTTACTTAAGGAAAAGTTTTTTGCTCGATTAATTTTATTTCCTTCATATTTTTTTTGTAAGTAATTTGTTCAAAAATTGAAATCAATATAGTCCATCGGGATTTCAAAATTAATAAAGTTGAAAAGATTCTGTTTTATTTTTATTTTTTTTTAAAACCTCCCCTGAGAGCGAGTAAGAAATTATTTCTAAAATCAAAAATATCGAATGAAATCTGCCATGTAAATTTAGATGGAAATCACTTTTTTAAAATATGCGATTAGATGATTTTTTTGAAGAAAAACTACGAGAGATATTTTCAGCTCCTTAGATTTTTATTCAAAATTAATATATACTTATATATTATATATATTATATATATATATATAGTATATAGTAGTATATATATATATATATATAAGATTATATAATATATATATATAATACTATATATTATACTTATATATATATAATAATATAAATATTTAATATATAATATATATTATATATATAGTATAGGTCAAACATGTAGGAAGGAGATCGTTTAATATCTATTTTCACAAAATATCAACAATTTTTATTATATATTATTTTATTATATTTAAGCAAAATTTTTGTATACTCCTTTTTCATTTTTTTTTTTGTATTCTATATGTTAAATTGTTTTATTATATATCATTCAGCAAAAGTTACTTAAGAAAAGTTTTACAAAAAAAGTTAAAAAAAAAATATACTGCATAATATTAGCCCCCCCTGCCACTGCACACCCCTCTCAACTTCAAAAGAATCTTGAAACTTGCAACAAATTTCTTTAAAATGTAATAATATTTTCTTCATGAAGCTATTTAAATAAAAGTGAAGCCTTATTTTTCTTCAATTTGTTTTTTATTCTCTGTTACACGTTCATTTTATTGCAATTCTGCTTCTTCTTCGTTTTATTATTATTATTATTATTAATTATTATTATTATTATTATTATTATTATTATTATTATTATTATTATTATTATTATTATTAGTATATATATTATTATTATTATAGTAAGTAGTAGTAGTAGTAGTAGTAGTAGTAGTAGTAGTTGCTGTTGTAAAAACAGCAGTAGTAATAGTAGCATGAATAGCAGAAATAACAAACAGCTGCAGCAAAGTTAGGCTCAATGTAGAATAAATAGATTTTGGATATTTTTTTTTCTTTTAGTGAACTACCACGAGAGCACTGAAGAAAGCGTTATTATTTAAACCCAATATAATTTCATTCCAAAAGATGTGGTTTTTATTTTGAAAGGTAAAAATCTTGCCTTTATATTAAATTATTTTATTCAAACGATAGATAAACAGAAAAGATTACGTAAAAGCAGTAATTTTATTCTTTATTTTTTTTCTTTTAATGTATTGTTAGGAATTGCTGAAGTCAGGATACTAGGATTATCTTTCTATGACCTCATTGTCATATCAAGATATTACTTGATCAAAATATAAATTTGCAGATATATAATTAATAATTTTTGATTGCTTGGTTCGAGTTAATATTTTGTCAACAAAACCTTGAGTAGGAGGAGTATAGGGATGTTGAATGTTGAATATTTTATATTAAAATGAATGCAATGGAAGATATTATTTTTTAATGACGATAAACGATGCTGTAAACGTATATACGTCATATGAGTATTGATAGTTACGAGGCAATACTTTATATTCAATAGTATAATGTTATTTTAAGGTTCTAATTGTTTTTGAACAGCTCAACAATTACTTGATTAATGACAGTAAAAACAATCCAAGTTGTCATAGAAAATATAATAAAAGTAAACAATGAAATAATTGTTTCATGAATAGCTAAAATTAGTAAAAAAAAACATTCCTTTTACTTTTGTGTATGAACAAACAATTCTTGTAAAAAATAAAATTAAGCCATATCACTATCAAAAAAATATTCCGAAAATTTTAGAAATTCTTCAAATACAACAAAATCAATAACATTAAAATCAAAGATAAAACCAACCGCGGAATGGGCAGAACCTGCCAAAAAATTACAGAAGTTGGAAATATTCTCAAGGAATACAGCAATAATAATAATATGAGCAAAGTAATAATATCATCTAAAGCGTCTAACAAAAATTAAGAAGCCGTAAGGTAGACCAATAATAAATTCAAATAGCAAATTGCAATGCAAAACACGATGAAAACATCTTCATAATGAGAATACATCAGAAATTATTCGTTGCTTAATTTCATGCATCCTTTATTTGTATTAAAATTTGCCTTTGACATGGCGACTTGTAATAAGTGAAATGAATAGGCCTTCCTGCTCCGGAGAACTAAACAACAATTTTAGCATTATTAAAGTTGTTATTAAATGAAGGGTCCTTGATTGGGATTTTCTCATCTCTCACTCTCCTCTTCATCTCTCTCTCTCTTCGTCCGTTCAATTCTCATTCTCCTCTCTCTCGCTAATTTTCTCTCTCTCATCTAGTTATAATTATACTATTATATAGTTATAATATTGCAATATAATAATATGATATATATATATATAATATATATATATAGTATAATATATATATATACTATATATATATTTATATATATATATATAAATATATATATATGAGAGAGAGAGAGAGAGAGAGAGAGAGAGAAGAGAGAGAGGAGACGAGAGAGAGAGAGAGCCAGAGAAAGAGAGAGAGAGAGATATATATATATGATTTCACGTTTGGCTCAGTGGGTTAAGGCGAGCTTTTTCTAGATCGCCTCCAGAACGCAGATTCCCCTCTCTCAGTTCAATGGTTCGTATCCTTGTTCGGATACGTGACGGACACAAAAAATGCTTCTAGTAGCAGATTTCTGAATATTTACCCGTATTGCAGATACGGCATAAATGTATGCACTAATATCAATACACGAGAACACATCACTACAACATAGCCAACAATACAACAGAACAATCTATTCACATACAGTCATTCTTCTCAATGCGGTGCTCGCATTGAAAGGCTGCGTATATAGGAATGCCGAACGTCCACGGTTACCCCGGTGGCAAGCACTCTCCGGAACCTGCGTTGCGCTAGGAGACTTGGCTATCAGCGCGCTCAAATATCCTTAGCACTTAATATATAACACTTGGTCAGAAAAATCCTACATATTCTTCTCTGACCAATTTCCGATCTCGGGATTAAGGTTTATGTGGTGAGAATGAGTCTGAAATATTATAATATATATATATATTAATATAATATATATATATATAAATATATAATATTATATATATATATAATTTATAATATATAATAGTATATATATATATATATTCATAAATAAAGTAAAACTGCAGATAAGGATTAATCATATTATATATATATATATATATATATATATATATAATTAAATAATAATAATAATTATATTATAACAAATTATATATATATATTATATAATAAGTATATATAAATATATATATAATAATATATATATATATAAAAAAAATAAATAATTATTTATAATAATATATTATATTAATATATATAATTAATATAAATATTTAATATAATATAAATTAAATTAATATAATATAAATAATATTATTATAAATAATTATAATTATTATAATATATATATATTAATATATATATATATATATAACTCCTAGTATATAATTCCATAAACTCCACAAAATACCTATAAATATATACAATACACTACACCACAAGCAATACCGTATTACTAAGAGTAAAATTAACCTACTCAAAATTAACAAATTTATCTCAATTTCATTTAAATATAGGTTATCTCATTATAATCCACTTACCTATAAAAAAGCAATAAACATTATATGATAAAATATTCATATATAATTTAATATAGTTACACCTACACAAATAAAAATTAAAAGTAACTTACTGAAAAATTAACTCCGAATCTTAAAAAATAAATCTACTGATACAAGAGGTCTAAGTTATTTCAGGTTAAACAGGAATATATGACGTCTAAATTTCCTTCACGAGCTACTCCTGCTTCAGAAATATGTGCCTCTAAAGCACAAAAGTTTACAAATTTCAACTCTTCATTTCGCTTGGATTTGTCCCTTGGGGAATTTTCTTTTGTTTATATCTATATATTATATACCATATTTTTAGGCCAGAACACCTAACAACATGTATAATGCACACATAATTTAAGACAGGATAAATATATAGAATTATAAACAATTATCCTACCTTAATAATACTCGGGCAATGGGCCAATATTAAATATATATATTATATAATATATATATATATAATATATATATATTAATATATATATAAATATTATTAATTAATTATTATAATTATATATTAAAAAATTATATATAATATATATATATTAATATAATATAATAAATATCAATAAATAATATATATATATATAAGATATATATAATATATATAAATATATATATATTATTATAATATTAAAATTATATATATATTATAATAATATTAATATATATATGGAATGGGTTTATTTGCTTGGCACAATTAACTATAAATAACTTAAAAATAATTAAAGATATATAGTGAAATTGGTTGTTAAGATTATTCAACAGAAATATGATTAGTTTATGTGAAAGACTCTCATCTATAATATTCAGTAGAAACTAATGACCGATCAGAAGACTGGTAAGTATGACTGACAGTGAGAAGAGTTTAGTTAAGATCCACACTCATAATAATATGTTGCACTATGCTTATCATGCTAACATATATATACTATATATAACGATAGTACGTATCGTATAACAAATTGTCTAGTTTATACCATATATAAAATACGCCACTTCAATTATTTGATATAGTGAATCTTATTAAATGGCTACATTATATTATATTATAATATATATAATAATATTATATATTAATTTATTCTATATATATATAATGACTATAATATAAATATATATATATATAAATATTAAATATATAATATATATTATATATATAATATAATAATATAATTATATATATATATATATATATAATATAGATAACAATAATAATAGTATATATTATATATATAGATAGTATATATATATTATATAATATAAATTAATAATTAAAAGTTAATAATATATATAAATTTTCCTACCAATAATCTTCCAATTTTCACCTTTAATTGCTTAAATAATAATTAAATATACTCCCTGCTGCTTTCATCTTAACTTCACTCCAGCAACCTACCTTTATCCATTTTTATTTTTAAAATACATTATAAAATTATATAATAAAAATAATAAATAATAATATATAATAAAATTAAATTATTCATAAATCATAATATTATATAATATAATTAAATAATAAATATTAAATAAGTTTTTAATAGAATATATTTTAATTGTAAGTTAAATAAACTATAATTATAATTAAAAATAATAATATTATATATAAATTAATTAAAAATAATAATATTAAAGTAATAAATAATAAGTATATAATAATATAAATATAATAATATAATAATAAATTAATGGTTATATATATTTATATTAATATAAAGTATTCAATCTAATATAATTATATTAATATATATATAAATATTTAAATATATATAAAATTTTCAAATATAAATTATGCTCAAAATATATATAAATATCAATATTATATAAATTATTATCCTATGACTCTGATATATATTTATATATGATTTTTAAATAAATACTTATATTTAGTATATTTTTAATAATAACATAATTTAATTTTTATATAAGGTGAAATTTATTATTAATTAAATAATAAAATTAAATTAAATCATAAAACTAAAATAAAAATAGTAAAAAGAGGTTAAAAAAAAAATAATTATGTATAACGGGTGGTGGTTAATTTTAAATTTGAAGGAACAATGAAGTAAGCCTTTAAAAACAGAACAAAACCTAAACAACAACAATGAGTTTCCCTTATTCTAGAAGTGAACACATTATCTATTGGTTATATTAAAAGTTTTCCCCCGGGAATATTTCCCGCCATCTATTGGCACATCTATACCACACCTATCCAAAAATATAATGATAGGTCATTAAGGACCTTGGTCTCATAAATTTATATTTTATTCACTTATAATCATTATTTATTATTATCATTTATTATTCATTTTTCATAGGGGGAAAGAAGAAATATACATCTGTCATTTTTTTATTTCTAAATTTAATATAATAATCAAAATAA
>JABUQX010063878.1:0-5000 GCA_015478945.1 Trachelipus rathkii
GGAGATAATTTTATTTTTTTGGCCTTTAAAAAATTTTTTTTTTTAAAGAATTAATCGGCTTTCGATATTAAGAAAAAATATCGAAATATCGATATATCGCCTAAGAAAATATCGGCCTAAAATATCGATATATCGAGCCAAAAATATCGATATTTCAATATATCGATATTTTTTGGCCATCCCTACTATGGATGCACCTTTCGAAAGAGAAAAACAAGCTCTACAATTTTATTTCGATTGCATTTACAAAATGTCTGGTAGATTTAGAGTAATTTCATCCCAAATGTCATGAATCAGCATATTTTACTCAGAAATTTTTAAAAGTGAGTTCATATTGAACTACAAAACGACTTCACGGAAATATTCGCAATACACAGATGTTTTTATAAATAAGAATAATAAATAAGAATAATAATTCAGAAGCCGCATGGGCCTATCTAGAATGTCCCAGTCAACCCATTTAACTAATTATATAGAATAAATCTATATATATATTATTAAGGTTGCTGGTAATGTCTAGAAGGCCCTTATTGTCGGCCTCTCTTGATATTTAATCATTTATTATATTATTATTGCTTGGGACATTCTAGAGGGGCCAATGCGACTTTTTAATTATTATTCTTAATTATTAATTATTGTTGGTTGACTGGGACAGTCTAGGTAGGCCCATGTTGCCTCTTAATTATAAATACTATTCATTAATTACATTAATTATTATTAAAAATTATTCTTAATTCTTAATTTTTATGGGGTGGCTGGGACATTCTAGAGGGACCAATGCGGCTTCTCAATTATTAATTTTTTATTGGTCGACTGGGACAGTCTAAAAAGGACCATGTGGCTTCTTAAATACTATTCTTAATTTATAATGAGTTGACTAGGACATTCTAGAAGGATCAATGTGGCTTAATTATTATTTTTTAATTATTAATTATTATTGGTCGACTGGGACAGTCTAGATAGGCCCATGAGGCTTCTTATAAGTATTATTCTTATTTATTATTTATTATGGGTTGACTGGGACATTCTAGAAGGGCCAATGCGGCTACTTAATTATTAATTTTAATTGGTTGACTGGGACAGTCTAAAAAAGACCATGCGGCTTCTTAAGTATTATTCTTATTTGTTATGAGTTGACTGGGACATTCTAGAGGGGTCAATACGGCGTCTTAATTATTATTTTTAAATATTAATTATATATTATTATTATTGGTTGACTGGGACAGTCTAGATAGGCCTATGCGGCTTCTTAAGTATTATTCTTATTTATTCTTATTTAGAGTGGCGAATGCGGCTTCTTAATTATTAATTTTTATTGGTTGACTGGTACAGTCTAAATAGGATCATGCGGCTTCTTAAGTATTATTCTTATTAATTATGGGTTGACTGGGACATCTAGAGGGGCCAATTCTGAATAATAATTAAGAAGCTGCATTAACTTCTCTAGAATGTCCCAGTCAACCCATAATAAATAAGAATAATACTTAAGAAGCCGCATGATCCTATTTAGTATTTAGACTGTACCATTCAACCAATAAAAATTAATAATTAAGAAGCCGCATTCGCCACTCTAGAATGTCCCAGTCAACCCCATAATAATAATAAATAAGAATAATACTTAAGAGCCGCATTGGCCCCCTATCTAGGATGTCACAGTCTACCATAATAATATAATATAATTAATAATTAAAAATAATAATTAAGAAACCGCATTAACGCCTCTAGAATGTCCAGTCAACTCATAATAAAATAAGAATACATACTTAAGTAGGCCGCATGGTCTTTTAGACCTGTCCCATCAACCAATAAAAATTAATAAATTTAGAAGCCGCATTGGCCCCTCCTAGAATGTCCAGTCAACTCATAATAATATCAAATAATAAATAATAATAATACCTTAAGAAGCGCGCGGCATGGGCTATCTAAACTTGTCCCAGTCCAACCAATATAATTAATAATTAATAATAATAATTTAAGAAGCGCAATTGGACCCGCTCTAGAAATGTCACAGTCCAACTCATAATAATAAAATAAGAATAATACCTGAAGAGCCACATGGTACTTTTTAGACTGTCCCAGTCAACCAATAAATAAATAAATAATTAAGAAGCCGCATTGGCCCTCCTAAAATGTCCCAGTCAACCCATGATAAATAATAAATAAGAATAATACTTAAGAAGCCGCATGGGCCTATCTAGACAACTTCACGCCTATTCTTATCCTCAAAGCCAAAAATCTACTTCCTCGTTGCTTTACGTTGCGCCCTCTCCAGCATATATATGTCTTTTCTAATAAGGCTGCTAAAATTGTAGACTATTCAAATACTGGCCTAACATATTTATTATACGACATTATACAAAAACAATATATATAATTAGTCTGCATCTGGCATTAATTTTCAATTTTTAAAACCCTAGGCCCTAGTCCCTGGGTTTCAAAAATCTTACAATGGATAACAATGAAACAGCAACACTAAAGAATGTTACAGACTTACGGGTTACAATGCCAATAGTTTGTTGAAAATTGAAAAATATATTAAAAACTTCATAATATATATAGTTTTATTTTAATTTTTTATTTTTATTGAAGTTAAATCACTTAAATATACAAAAAAAACAAAAAAAAAAAATATATAAAAAAAAATAAAAAAATAAAAAAAATCAATAAAATCAATAAAAAATCAGTTGATTTTTTTAATTTGATTTTTTTCGTGCCATCCCTGCTGGGCAAAACTTATTATATTTGAACGAATCATACATCAAAATATAGCTAAACATATATAAAATCGAAACTACACAAATGCCTGGCGTATTTCTGAAATATTCGCAATACACAGATGTTTTATAAAATATCTAAATTGAAAAATTCTAAAACATAGCAGCGTAATATTTTTTTTTTTTTTTTTTTTTTTTTTTTGTAAATATGGCCTATTTTCTTTTTCCTAAAACTATAAAGCCATAAAAAACTTACCAAAATTTATTATATTTGAACAAATCATACATCAAAATATAGCTAAACATATATAAAATCGAAAACTATAGAAATATCTGGCGTATTTTTTTCTATATCCCAAAATATCAAGTATTTTTTTGTGTGATAAAGCCAAGATGTTGAACCGTTACCCACGGCAAAATCGTTGGGTATACGAAAAATTTCTATAAATGAAAAAATGTTTATCTTGCCTAAATATATAAGTTCTGAAGATTTCATTCTAATAAAAATAAAATAATAAAAAAGTTATGTGCCACCAATTATTTGAAATTTACTTTTTTTAATTATTTTTGACAATTCAGAAAATAAAAAATCGCGAAAACTTTTTTATTACGTGTCCGATCATAACAAAATTTTCAGAGCATGTATAATTTAGGAAGATATACATATTTTGTTAAGATAAATTTTTTGTATAACCAACGATTTTGCCGCTGCTCATGGAAACACTTCAAAACTTTCAAAAGTTTTCCCGTGACCAGCAGCAAAACCGTTGGGAATACGAAATATTAATCTAAATAAAATATGTGTGACTTGTAGAGTTGTACAAGCTGTTAAAGTTTCATTGTAATCGGATAAATATTAAAAAAAAGTTACATGCTACCAGGGTTGTTTTTTTTATATTTTTTTAAAGAAAAAAATCAATTTTTTATTTTTTTTATTTTTTTCAGATTCGTGACGTCACGTATTATTTTTTAAGTGATTTATTCATTTTATATAAATCAAAATGGAAATGGACTATTTTAAAAGTTCTAGTAATTAGTATTTAATTAAAAATAATAATTAATTAATAAGAATAATTTTTAATAATTAATGAATAGTAATTATAATTAAGAGGACATATGGGGCCTACCTAGGCTGTCCCAGTCAACCAATAATAATTAATAATTAGGAATTAATAATTAAGAAGCCGCATCGGCCCCTCTAGAATGTCCCAGTCAACCCATAATAATTAATAAATAAGAATAATAATTCAGAAGAATAAGAATTAATAAGAATTAATTAATAGGAATAATTTTTAATAATTAATGAATAGTAATTATAATTAAGAAGACATATGGGCCTACCTAGGCTGTCCCAGTCAACCGCAATTAATAATTAAATAATTAAGCGATTAGGTAATTAAGAAGCCGGCATTGGCCCCTCTAAAATGTCCCAGTCAACCCATAATAAATAATAATAATATTTAAGAAGCCGCATGGGCATATCTAGACAACTTCACACCTATTCTTATCCTCAAAGCCAAAAAATCTCCCTCCTCGTTGCTTTACGTTTTCGCGCCTCTTCCAGCATATCTATCTTTTCTAATAAGGGGGCTAAAATTGTAGACAATATTCAAATACTGGCCTAACATATCTATTATACGACATTATACAAAAACAATATATATAATTAGTCCGCATCTGGTGTCAGTTTTCAATTTTTAAACCTAGGTCCTAGCTCTGGGTTCAGAATCTTAAAATAGGGTCTATAGTCTATGACACAATGAAACAGCAACACTAAATTATAAATTAAATTAAATTAAATTAATTAATTAACTAACGGACTTACGGGTTACAATGTCAATAGTTTGTTGAAAATTGAAAAAAATATATATATTAAAAACTTCATAATATATATAGTTTTATTTTAATTTTTTATTTCTATTGAAGTTAAATCCCTTAAATATATATATATATATATATATATATATATATAATATATATAATTATAATATACATAATATATATGTATTTATATATTTATATATATATTATATATATATATATATATATATATATATATATATATATATATATTACGAAAAAATAAAAAAAATCAAGATTTTTTTTTTAATAAAAAAAAAAATCAAGTAAAAAAATCAGTTGATTTTTTCTTACCATCACTAGTCTTCTCTCTTGTATTTCCTCCACCGCAGGCAGCCCACATCTCATCAACGAATCTCGCACCGACTCACTCCATCTCTTCCTTGGTCTTCTTCCTTCCGGAGTCCACTCCCATCGTTTCTTCGC
>JABUQX010063878.1:10000-27660 GCA_015478945.1 Trachelipus rathkii
CTATCTCTATTTTACGCTTTCATCATACTAAACTGCTTTATATAGTAACCATTTGTTCTTTTACTCACCTTGGTGGTTGCTATTGCTTTCTTAGCATTAAATTGCTATTTATTTTGTTATTTAATTGTTTTAAATATTAATAATTCTGCAGATGCCTGCTGACGTGTTGGCGTCGTTTTTGAAAAGTAAGAATGCCGCACGCTTGGAGGCGTGGCTTAATTCAAACGATATTACAACAACTATTTCCATATAGAGCGCGTTCGGCTCTGCGGTTCAGCTCCGTAGAGAGTTCCTTTCCACTTCCACAGAGAGCACCTCTCCACAGTACCCCCCTCCAGAGCTGAGGCCCAGATGCTCTAATCCAGGTAGCGGAGCGGCCTGCGCAACTGACGGCCTCTGCTCGATACATATTTAGACAGAGGCGGCTGCAAACCAGGACGAGAGCAAGAACGAGGAGCTGGTGTTGGAGGTGCTGGAGTGGGGACGAGAAGGCGTGAAAGAGAACGAGTGAGAGGGCGAGGAATACGAGATGGAAGTGGAACATCGGCAGCACTACTTGTGGAAGGCATGGCAGGAGGTGGAGGAATTGGAGGGGACGGATGAGGGTCAAAAGGGAGAAGTGGTGGAGGTGGGGAATCAGAAGAAGAAGGAGGTGAAGAGTCGGGAGGAGATGAAGGAGGTGAAGTGGAGAATAGTCCTCAAAATTTTTTATATATCCTCTCTAGCCTATTGCGAGTTTTACTTTTGCATGCATTAACACTTTTCACTGGTTTTGTTATTCTTCCTCCTTTTGAATTCTAGCCCTAGCCTAGCTCGCTAGTTTAGGTCTCCCTACCTATCTCTATTTTACGCTTTCATCGTACTAACAAAACTGCTTTATATAGTAACCCTTTGTCCTTTTACTCACCCCTTGGCGGTTGCTATTGCTTTCTTAGCAATAAATTACTATTTATTTTGTTATTTAATTGTTTTAAATATTAATAATTCTGCAGATGCCTGCTGACGTGTTGGCGTCGTTTTTGAAAAGTAAGAATGCCAAACGCTTGGAGGCGTGGCTTAATGCTAACGATATTACAACAACAATTTCCATATATAGCGCGTTCGGCTTGACAGTTCAGCTCCGTAGAGAGTTCCTTTCCACTTCCACAGAGAGCACCTCTCCGCAATATATATATATATATATATATATATATATATTATATTATATATGTATATATATATATATTTAATAGATATATATATATATATATATATATATATATATATATATATATATATATATATTAGTTAATATATATATATATATATATATGTATTCCTTAAAAAATAACTCTGACTTTTCTTGCAGCTAAACTAAAGTCGTTAATTAGGTGATCAAAATCTAAAGTATACGCCAAGTCTTTTTCTACAGAGAGAAGAGCCAGTGCAGATAGCCGGTCTCGAGTCATAGTGTTTCTCAAGTAAGTTTTGATGAGCTTCAATTTTGAGAAGCTTTGCTCTGCAGAGGCTACAATAACTGGAATAGTAGCTACTATTCTTAAAGTAACATAAATGTTTGGATAGACATCACACAACCCGTTTTTGGCCATGTATTTAAGAACTGAAAGTACATCGTCTTTTTCCCCGTCATAAGCTCGTGAAAACATTCTGAGCTCTTCACAGAGCTCTATAGCTTCAATATCTTGGTTTTCCCCTTAGCTTAAAGAAACTTACAAATTTTTATCATTCATCTGCAAGAGGTCATTAATGTGATACATAAATCCAAAAGTGTTTTCATGTGATTTTAGAGCTTCAAATCTTGGACGACAACTCATTCGCACTGCATCGAATATGACCAAAAAATAATTTATTTTGAAATTTTCTTCAGGTGAGAGTTCGGGAACATCGTCTTTTAGTTCATAGGAGAACAAATTTTTTTTCGTCTTCTCCTAATGTGCTTGAAATTCCTTTCAATTCCCATTTCTTCAGCTATCTCCCTGGCTGTTACCAGTGCCGAGGCGAATCCACTCTGGCGGTACTTATCTAACCACTTAATTAATGCTCGGAGATGCTTAACTGCTACATCCAAATGCATATATTTACTTTGCCATACCTTACTTATGGTATGTATTTTGATAAGTATATCATACCATACAACCAAAGACACTACAAATTCGCATGTCGTTATCTCGTTTTCTAATGACTGACATTCACCAACCAACCCACAGTCTGTGGTATGTACACACAGGTTGGATAAAGCATCACAAACACTATCTAGCTGGTACCTCACAGCTTTTACAGATTCAATTCTACTCCCATCTGGTTTCTAAGAGGTTTTAGTGAAATGTCAATATGACTTCAAAATCTCCCATCTCTCGCTCGAGCAAGAGAAGATAGTATAGAGTCTTTGTAAGAGACCAAAAAATGTTTGAGCCTGAGCAAATAAAGAAGCGGCATCACCCAGCACTAAATTCCAGCTGTGGCTTTCACAGGACACAAAGAATGCGCGGGAGTTCATGTTCAGAATTCTTCTTTGCACATCATTTTTTTCCACGCATATTAGCTCCATTATCATAGCCTTGCCCCCTACAGTTATCAAGAAACAAGCCAAGTTCCTCTAATTTATTAACTCTGATCAGCTAAGCCTTCACCAGTAGTGTTCTCTACTGCCATAAACTCTACAAAATGTTCTTCAATTTCAGCTGTGTCCTTATTTGTGGTCCGTAGTATGATAGACAGCTGTTCAATCCGAGCGACATCTCGTGTACAATCTAGGATGATTGAATATACTTGTTTCTCAAGTTTTTATTGACTATGTTAGCTTTAACGTGACTAGCCATAAGCTCAATTAACTCATTCTGAATGTTTTTTTCCGAGGTAATGATTTCTCACAACAGACTTCTTCATCACTTGATGCAGGTGATCTAGCAAAGTTGGATCAAATTTGGCAATGAGCTTAACCAAATCTACAAAATTACCACATGATTTTGAGGTTATATTTCCCTTGTGTCCTCTTAAAGACAAATTGTGGGAAGCCAAAAAATGCACGACAGCTAGCAACCTCTCTAAAATATCTTTCCAGCGCTGTAATCTGAATTTGAGAAGATGAATCAATAGTTTTATCCAATCATTTTTCTAGATTTAACCATTTAAGCATGTAGTCTTTGTGGGCCTTGCTGGTTTCATGAGATTTCAGTACTTGACTTAAATGTTTCCAGTCATTTATTCCTTCACTTGAACCGAGAGCACTAATGGATGCAAAAGAAAATAAACGGCATGCAAAACAGAAAACACAGTCTTTTGATTCCGAATAAATTAACCATCGCCTTTCTTGTTGTTCCCCATTTACTAATGTTCTACTGTAATGAACATTACTAAAATGACGTCCACTATCATTTTTTGAAAAATTACTGTTGCTGATTCTCACAGGACCGTTCTTAACTATTTTACACAGTTCCTGATCACACACACACACACACACATATATATATATATATATATATATATATATATATATATATATATATATATATATAATATTATATATATATATATATATATATATATATATATATATATATATAGACTAAGTAATATTTTGAAGGGGTAGGTAGTTTCTTGATGAACCACTCTTCAATAGAAGGATGTTTGATGTTGAAGAGATGAAGCGTTGTCACGATAAGTGGACGTTTCTTCCCGGAGGCTGCTTAGGTGTCTTCAGTGGGGCTAGCAGCCCTCCTGCCCAGACGGCCACAGAACTCCCCCAGTGACAATGCCGCGAGCACACCTCCGCTCTTCTAGACCTGGAAGGAGAGGTCAGTTTTGCAGAGCGAGTAGCTTGTTAGGTGAGAGACAGGTTTGCACACCATAAGGTCACTGATGAAGGCTTTTCGACCACCTGTACTCTTAACATACAGTTGGTCCGCACCGCATGTGAGAAGTCACTGGTAACAGGCGCACAGGATGACCACACGGTCGCGCCACGTCGAGTGAATCTCGGTCTGAGGGTTGCCTTGCTGATGTTCGTTCAGCCAGACCATTCGCACATCACTCTGGGGTCACCAATTTGAAGGGGGTAAGTAGGTTGTCTTGAGAACCACTTCAATAGAGGAATTGTTTGAATGTTGAAAAGAGGAAGCGTTGGTCACGATAAGTGGGCGTTTCTTCACCAGAGTGCTGTGTGAGTTAGTGTGTGATCTTCAGGTGGGGCTAGCAGCGCCTCTGCCAGACAGTCCAAGTTATGATCTATATATATATATATATATATATATATTATATATATATTATATATATATATATATATATATATATATATATATATATATATATATATATATGTATATATATATATATATATATATATATATATATATATATATATTATATATTATATATATATATATATATATATATAGACCTATATATATATATATATATATATATATATATATATATATATCGCAGCTCATGCGATATGAGGCGTTAAATCTGTTAGCCTCTGCATGCGCGCGAGGCCCTTATAAGACGCGGGGCCCAAGGCGATTGCCCAGGTCGCCCAGCCCTGGAACCGCCGCTGAAATTTCATCATCCTCCTGTTGTACACGTAAATCTTCTCTCCAATCTGTCTCAAGGTGAACATAAGGTCTGTTGCACTCCTACCCTTCCTGCATCCATGCTGTTCCTCTCCTAGTTGTGGTATGATCTCTCTCTAATCTTTCTCTGCATACACACTTTCATATATTTTTTGCCATATGATCTAATCAAAGAGATCCCCTTGGTAATTTTTGCAATACTCTCCAGAGTTTTTCCTTTCTGTTTATACATTGGAATAAATAATAGTTTTCCCCAGCTCTTTGGGACCTCTTTCCTTCTCCAACACTCATTTAGAAGCTCCAAAACCTTCTCTCAACACCTCTCCGCCCTCCTTAATCAACTCAACTGCCATTTCATCATCTCCGGGAGCTTTATCATTTTTCATTTCCTTTATGGCTTCTTCTATAGTTTTTCTCTGGTAATTTCATCCTCCACATCCTCTTCCTCATCTCTCTCCAACACTCCTCCCCCTCCAATCTCCTTCATTTAGCAGCTCATCAAAATATTTCGTCTATCTATTATTTATTTCCTCTGCTTCCATTAGGGTTTCTCCCTCTTTATTCTTAATATTACTTTGTCTTTTCTTCTGTGTTCTATATGTTCTTGCCATCTTAAATATCTTCTTATTACCTGCTGCATCTTCTGTTAGCTCCTCTGCCATATTCCTGGCTGCCTCTTTCTTTGCATTTCTTTTCACTATTTCTGCTCTATTTCTTCTTGACAGAACCGTTCTCCTTTTTAACCATCTTCTCATTTTTGTGGTTTTTATCTTCACCGCCTCCTCCACCACCTCGTGTCTCTCTTCTTTGTACCTCCCAGATATCTGTATCCCAACTCCTTCCCCGCTTCCACCATTATTTTCTCTTGTAGTTCTGTGAAAATCTCTTCTCTATCTAGCTGGCTTATTTTCTCTCCTACCCTATTTCTATATGCACACACCCAAGACTAAGTCCCTTGCATTTACTGAGCATTTAGTTGCACCAGCCACCTTCCTACCACTCAATTTTCCCACTACATTTTGCATCATTCATTCCCTTTTCATCCAACACATAGCCAAAATACTTCAGTTCGGATACTTGTTCCAGTTGCCTAATATCCATGGTTTCACACAGTGGACTCTCCTCACCCGCCACCATCACCTTACTTTCAAACTTTTCTTCATATTAACCACATAAACCAATCATCTGCGTACAATAAGCAGGGTACCCTCCTTTCCTGCCTTTAATTCTTTCATCACCCCATCCATATACACACTAAATAATCAAGGAAGCAACACATCCCTCCCTCAGTCTAAAATTAATATTTAACTGTTCACTCTAAATTCCTTTTATTTTCACAAGCTCTTCAGTATCAACATATATACTTTTTATTCCATTCAGAAACCTACCACCAGCACCATATATCATTAACACCTGTCACCGAGCTTCTCAATCAATATTGTTACGCACCTATTGCAAGTCCATAAAACTTAAATAGTTTGTTGTTCTTTCTCATCTACTTCCAAGTAAAAATTTGAACTACACATTCTCTACTATTCCTAAATGCACCTTGTTTTCAATAATCAGCTTCTCAGTCACTCGTAGATTTTCAACCAAAATACTAGCATATATCTTCCCCACAACACTCGATAAACTATTTCCCATATAGTTTCTACAAATCTCCCTTGCCTAAAACAAGGGTACTATTACTGCTCACCCCCAGTCCTTCAAACTACACCCTTCCACAAACCCTTTGTTATACAATTCCATATATACAGTCAATCAAACTCTTACCTTCATATTTAATCATTTCACCAGTAGTTTCATCCATACCTGCTGATTAACCATTCTTCAACTTTCTCACTCTACCTACTACCTCATTCCCAAATACGTACTTCTCACACCATCAAACCTACACACATTCACTATAACTTCTTTATCACTGCCAATGCTATGCAGATTTTAGAAGCGTTCTCTCCACACTCTATTCACGTCTATTTTATCAGTTACAAAAGCACCATCCAAATTCATTATTCTATGAAGATTCCCCTTACTCTCTCTCTCTTAACCATCCGCATTTCCTTACAGAACTTCTTAATCTCTTGTAAATCTTCATTCATTTACCTCTTTTTACTCCTTCGTAAGCAACTTGTAGCCTTTCTCTTTTCCTCCCTATGTTTCCATACACCTTTAAACGGAACCTCTTCATTGGGCTTTAGCACATTCAACCACGTCTTTTTTTCCACTATTCACTTTTGACTTTCGTCCTTTCCACTTAGTACACCCACGTACTTCCCTTGCACTACTAACAAACGCTTCCTTCATTTCAAATTTGCCCAGTTTCTTGTTCACATTCAACCGACTTATTTGCAAATCCCTTCCCATACTTTTCATTATAACCCTGTTCATTTAACTTCCGTCTTAAATCTCCTCACTTCGATCCTTCATTTTTTCTTTCCTTTCCATCCATGCTCCCACTAACTTAATTTTTACATATAACATAATGATATGATATTCCAATCTCCTCACTAATTTAACATCCACCACATACTTCAACTTGAAAAGGTAAAAATAAACAGTGGGTTCCCCTGAACAGTTCAATTTATCTTCATCACCAAAACAAAATTAATCAAACTATTCACTTTGACACTTTCTCTTGTATACTTATGGATAGTCTCGTGTTCAAAAAATGTGTTACTTACACACTTCTCTTCTAGCAGAAATCAATCACCTTTCTACAATTCTTATTTTCTCTCGCAACCCCAAAGGTACCAGTCATACCATCCCTCTTTCAATCACTCAAGTCGCCCAACACAATATTCTGAAGCCCTCAATCACCCCGTCCAAAACAACATTCAGATTGTGCAAGAAAGCCTCACTCTCCTCAAGATCACCCTCAAATTTTTTTTTTACACATTGTCACCACTCGCGGGCAGAAACCTATTCATGGAGTGGACAGAAAATTATAATAAAAATATCTAAAGATATTTCTTCATTAGTTTTAGACTTCCTCTCGTTCTTTTTCTTAGAAACCTTTTCCTCTTCATTCATGATCGTCGAAGAATCTGCATTAATAAACTGATTAGCAGAAGTTTCTTCTACCTCTTTCTCTTCTTAGCATACTACCCTAATGAGCTTTCATTTAATGGAATTTCAACAATAATAATATTTTGTGTTTCCACTTCTACACTGCGTTTCTTTTATTTCAGTAGTATCCTGGGCAGCTACTTCAATGATAAAAGGGTCTTCAAACCTTTCGACTTCCTTTTCTTTTTTTCTTCTTTGATGGTTCTCCAGTTTCATCAGAAATCATTAACAATGGGGGAAACATTCATACAATTTACTTCCTACTGATAGAGCATTTCTTTTTCTCTTCAAAATTTTTCAGACTTCAATATTTTCAACACATGCTTCGGAAATAACAACAGCGCAGCATACGATGACATCCTATACATTGAAGGAGTTGGTGCGACAGACGAACTCTCAACTGGTGCATTGCTGTCTTTGGAGACAATCATAGTTGACTCAATTGAAGAACGCTCAAGTATATCGGTACATTAAAGTTTCTAATTTAATTTTTTCTTGAGAAAAAAAAAAAAAAAAAAAAAAAAACTTTCTCAAAACATTTTGCGCTTAGCAACAAATTTTAGTATTTATGTTAAATATTAAACCTATTTTGTAAACCGAAAATAACTGATAAGTAAAATTTTTACATTTAATTATTTCATAAATAGATCTTGTCTTTAAATTTAGTCGTGTACAAACAGTTAATGAGTTTTACATTATATAAATCTTCTAAGATTTTCTCAAACTGTCTATACTATCCCGATTTTGCCCTTCTCAACTTCTTCTGACTTCTAAATTTTAAGACCTCTTCTTTCCACGACAGTCAAACAATATGGACCATATGCTACAACCACACATACCTTAACGTTCTCAAACTTAAAATTAACCATTAGTATTCTAGTACTCACACAAACAAATTCTACCATGGTTCTGTGCCGCAACTCCTCCAATCCAGCATACAAACATTTCACCCCACATCATTTTCTTTCATATTTGTTTCAGTCACAGAAAGGCGCAAGCCGGTCAAATTTACCCTTTCTAAATACATACATTATTTCTCTTCTCTTCTCGACATTTATTACTTTAACATTCCATGTACCCGGACTTCATACAGTTTCGCCGAAAGATACAAGGTCATTTACGGCGATTACCACAAAGCCTGAAGCATGCATAAACCTTCCAAGGGAATAAATAAGTGTTAGCGGGTTCCCAACCCACTTACCATTTATTTAATTCACCAATTTATTTATTACTTCTTAATTGTGTTAGTTTTCTATTTCTGTTAATATTAAAAAAAAAAACAGGTTTTAAAATGGGAATTTTGGTTTTAATTTATTACTTAAACTTCTAAATCCAAAGGACTTGACCAGTGATCCAAAAGACACGTTTCATGAGAAAAGGGGTGACGCTGCTGCTTTAACTTGAATAGCTTGTTTGAGAGTTTATAAGTGTGTCGTTGACTAATTGTTAAATGATAAGACGACTGAATCATTTTTACCATATGTACTAAAATAGGACACATTTTAACGCAGGACAAATAGGAATAATATTAATTAGAACAAATGGCTTTTAACAGATAATAGGATTACGAAAGAAAAATGGCTAAAAGGAGAAAAAAATGGGTATTTATAATGGAAAAGAGGTAGATCAGAAAAAATTAAATATAGCTAACAATAAAGTTAGTGAAATTCGATGAGACGATAAATCTTTTGGCAATTAAACTATATATTCTTAAATATCCAAAACCACTAATATTACAGAGTAAAAGACTACAAAAAAATATATTTTAATATTTGAACATGATTAAAAAAATAAATGTAGATGCAGGTGTGAAACAAATCTTGTAAATCTAAACTTTTTAATATCTCTACACATTAATTAAAATTCCTCTTCTACTTTTTCAATAAACTCTACTTTTATTTCACGGGATGAATCATCGGAAAAATTGATAAAATTTTTGTCTACCATCATTTCTTCATCATTTGAATTAATATCCGAAACTTCTTGCTTCATGTTTTCAAGAATTTTAATTTTTTCTGATAGACGAGAAATTTCTTCTCTTTGTAACATTATTATTTCTTCTTTATTAATATCCTGAACATCTTGCTTCTGGTTTTCAAGAATTTCAATTTTTTTTCTGTTTAGACGAGAAATTTTTCTCTTTGTAACATTGTTTCTTCTTTAAGCATATTAACGGACTCCCTAAGCTGACTGATTTCTTTTTTAAGTTTATATGTTCTCGCCTTTTCTTCAACAAATGAAATGTGATGAGAACAGATTGAGGATTCTGAATCTGAAAAATAAATAAATAAATAAATAAATAAATAAATAATAAAAAATAAATAAATAAATAATATATATATATATATATATATAATATATATATATATATATGATATAATATATATATATATATAATAATATAATATATATATATTTTTTCTTGATATATTATTATAATATATATAGTATAATATCTATATATATATATAATATATATATATATATATATATATATATATATATATATATATATATATATATATATTATATATATATATATACTATATATATATATATATATATACCTACGCAGGGGGTAACACGGGGGGACCACAGGAAATCGAACTTTAAGGCCGGTTATCCCAAACCAGTGCCACCAACGTGTTCGCAGTTGAGTTTTAATTCTTGCCCCCAGGTAGATAAAACTCCAACTGCTACGCGGAGGATTTGAACCAGCATCCTCTCATATGAGAGGCGGTGACTCAACCTCCTGCGCCACGAGGCGTTCATATATATATATATATATATATATATATATTAGGGATGTACCGATAGTATCGGTATCGGTAGCGGCAGTATCGGCCATTTTGGGGGGTATCGGTATCGGCTAATATGGCCGATACTTGGCCGATACTTCTTACTTTTTGGGTGAAGAATTATGAGAAACTTTTAGATTCAATAATAAATTTAGTTTCCATATATAAAAGATAGTGATGGGAAGATGAATCGTTATCGTCATCGGGAAAATCGGCCTATTTTTTCTCAATCGTCATTGTCGTCATCATGGCAATTTCTGCCCATTATTTTGCCGATTAAGTGAAGAAATATTACATCAGAAACTGGAGAAAGATTATGTTTCTGCATCATAATTTAAGAACTCTAAATTTAAAGTACTAGAATTTTGAATCTGTCCATGGTCTCGTATATTAATTTTTTTTAAAATCAATGGTTTGAAGATACTTACTATATATTAAAATTACATAAAATATTAAGTTGAAATATAAGGAACATGAATTATTTTATTATTAAATAAATCATTATTATTATTAATCAAGAGAAATAATTATTATTAATCAAGAGAAATAATTATTATTAATCAAGAGAAATAATTATTTATTAATCAAGAGAATTATTATTATTATTATTATTATTATTATTATTATTATTATTATTATTATTATTATTATTATTATTATTATTATTACTAACCTTTTGCTCTTGTCTGAGACCCAGATGGATAAGAATTCATCCTCTAACTCTAACTGTATCACGTCTCGAAAATCTCGAATCTCTTAACTTCGATGTTTTGTGGCTTAAAATCTTTTTTCCTTCTACTACAATAATCTTGTGCTTTTGCTACTGTTTTCCTAACAGAACAGATTTTCCGCCTTTTTTGGAATATCTTACTACTTCCGGCGAGACTGTTATATCTTCTCATCCTCTATATAGGGGGTTTCAATGTACAGAACACTGAATGGTTGGGCTCCCCTCCTACTGATCTAGGTGGGAAGGGGGATGAATCATTCAGCATTCTAAAAGATCTGGAGCAACTAATTAAGAACCTACACACATTCCGGATGCGTCCGAACCAATTTTTGAAACACACCTGACCTAATGTTCACACTAGTCCTTCTCACTATAAATACACCCCCTTCGCTAGTATTGGTAAATCTGACCACAACCTTTATATATCTTCATTTTATTATACTTTCTCTGCCAACAGCTCCATCCTGTCTTATGTGCGTTTTTCGGTAATATCCTTTGTCGGGCCCGTTGTGGGGTGTTTCGTGGCCTTTTAACGCAACTATTCCTGGAGTTACTGCTTTGACTCTGAAGTTTCTTCTGCTGCCCCAGATTAGGCGGGAGCTGGTATCGTTGTGATGGATAGCAAGTTCATTCTTCTTCACTAATCTTTCTATTCCAAAATCCAAAATGGTTCATCGTTGATTGTTCTCTGGCCATTCCAGGCTAGAGACAGTGCCTATCGGGAGCGGAAAAAATCTCATTCTCATATCACCCTCGCTAATTTTCAGATTCAGCTAGAAATCGTTGCAAGGGATACTCTTCGACGAGCAAAGCAAACTTTCATTAAACGAAAGTGCGCATGCCTAACAAGTTCTCCTAGTGACAAATCTTTCTGGCCTCTTGTCAAAACATCTCTAAGACCTTCTGAATCTTTATGTTCCTCCTCTTATTCGCTCTGATGGTTCTGTGGCTAATTCTCCAACTGAATAAGGCCAATCTCTTTAACCTCCTATTTTTCTCTAACTCAACCTTGGAACGATTCTTGGCATTCCTCTTCCTCTCTCCTCCTCGCTCCTCCAATCTCACTCGTCATGGTTCCTACAGGTGTGATTATACTTGATCGGGTGTTATGGGCTCCTAAAAGTCTATGAACCGTAAGGGAACGCGGGTGGTCCCGGATGGGCATTTCTACCCGGGTTTGAGGGAGTGTGGCTTTCCGTGCTGACGACGCGCCTCGTTCAATATTTCCCTAGTCTCAATACTCAGACTTTCCCTCAGTGTTGGAGCACGCACATGTCCAAAGCTATTCCGAAAAAAAGAAGAGGAAGCCGCTCTGATCTTTCTGAACTACCGCCCTATAGCTCTCAGCTTGTATTCTATCTAAGATCTTTGAAACCCTTCTCAACTGTCCCCACTCTTTGATCATCTGGAATCTCATTCCCTTAATTACCGATTATTCCCAGTACGGCTTTCGGCGCTGAGGTCTACTGGTGAATATTCTTCCCTTTTTAACGGATTTAATGGTTTCCGCATTAGGAAACACTGGGAGACTTGCGTGGTGGGGTGTTTGACATATCCAAAGTATTTTGACTGAGTATGGCACGCGTCACGGCTCTCCAAGCTCCCCTCCTTTTGGGTTTTTCCTCCTCTCTTGCTTACTATTGCTAGCTTTCTGTCCAATCGTTCATATCAGCTTGTTGTTGACGGGGCGACTTCTTTTTCTGTCATAGTGGTGTTTCTCATGTTCTTAATATCCTAACTTAATACCTACTTTTCTCATTTAATGATCTCACCTGCACATCTTACTCTATCCACTCATTATACCGATGAATCATCCCCTTCGTTCTTCAACTCATTCAATTCTGCTCCCTCTATTACTCTAGAATTGCCTCTCGTCTAATATTTGTCCGACTCTTAAGTTCTCTGGTGATTCTAGATAGATTTCCTGGTGGAGTCGTCTGAATCTTGTGAAAATTCAATTCGTTAAACTACAAATCTCCGTCTCTAAGACACACTTCTAATTCTCTTCTATGTCTCTTTCGACGGTTCTTTCGTCTCTCCTCTTGACAATATAAACATCCTTAGCATTAACATAAAACAAAAAAATGCTTGGAAACCTCACATCACAAACGGTTGCCTGGGGCGGGCTCAAAGAAACTGGGAGTTTTGTTTAAACCGCGGGACTTTTTTTCTTCTTCTCATTACTCCAGCTATACAAGCATCTCATCCGCCCTTTAATGGAGTACTGCTCTCATATCTTGGGGGGGGCTCTGGTTTCACCCAGCTTTTGGATAGTGTCGAGTCAATGGCCAAAAGGCTTATAAACTACTCTGTACTTTCCATTTCACTTGACCCTCTATTTTTTCAACGCGATGTTGGTGCTTTATCTCTTTTCTATAGGTACCGCAGCGGAAACTGCTCAAGTCAACTTACCACTCGCGTACCACGGCCCTTACGACGCCCTCGTAGCCAGGGGGTGCCTTGTGTCCGCCACATGATATTGTGTCGAATATAGTAACTCAAGGCCTAGTTCACGGGTGCTTCCTTCCTTTTCCTGCCACCTCAGTTCTGTGGAATTCTCTTGCATCTTCTGTGTTTCCTGATTAATCCTCCCTCACTTTAAAGCCTGCGCCTGTGCTAATCTGCGTAATTTGCGTTAGATGGGGAACTTTTGTAGTGTACACGACACCCCTTCCTTGAATAAGACTCTGTCCGTGAGTGGTGGTAATCAGCTGTAAAATATATATATACCCTATATTATAATTAATATATATATATATATATTATATATAGATATATAATATATATATAATATATATATATATATATATATATTAAATACGTTATATATATATATATAATATTTAATATATATATATATATATATATATATATATATAACCGTATATATATATAATATACTAATAAATATTATATATATATATAATATATATATAAATTATATATATATGTTTAACATCTATATTTATAATAATATATATATAATATATAATAATATATATATATCATATATATATATATATATATATATATTAATAGAATTATAGATATATATATATAGATATAGATATGATATATATATATATATATATTAATATATAATATATATATAAATATATATAATATGTTAATAATATATATATATGGGAGAGAGAAGGAGACGAGAGAGAGAGAGAGAGAGGGAGAGAGTGAAAAGACGTGAGAGAGTGAGAGAGAGAGAGAGAGAGAGAGAGGGAGAGAGAGGGAGAGAGAGAGAGACAGAGAGAAGAGAGAGAGAGGGGAGAGGAAGAGAGAGAGATGAGGAGAGAGAGGGAGAGAAGAGAGATGAGGAAGAGATATGAAATTGGTATGATTGGAGGATGAGTGATGTTAAGAAGGAGAATGAGAGAGAAAGGTAGAGAGAGAGAGAGAGAGAGGGATGAATGAGAAGAGTGCAATGGAAGGAATAAGAGTAGGAAATACCTTAGCATAGTATGTGGGATGGAGAAGGGGGGAGAGATAGAGAGAGAGAGAGAGAGAGAGGGGGAGGAGAGAGAGAGAGAGAGAGAAAAAGAGAGAGAGTTGAGAGAGAGAGAGTGTATTGGGGAGGAAGAGAGAGGGGAGAGGTGAGAGTATAGAATGAGGAGTTTAGCGAAATGAGAGATCGAAGATTTAGAGTGGTATAATGAGTGAGAGTGTATGATATGAGAGAGAAGAGAGAGAAGAGAGAGGGAGAGATAGAGAGTAGAGAGAGAGAGGTAGAGCGAGAGAGTGAGAGAGAGAGAATAAGGACGAGGATAGAGAGAGAAAGAAGAGAGAAGAGAGAAAGAGGAGAGGGAAGAGAGGGGAGAGAGAGAGAGAGAGAGAGATGTGGAGGGAGAGAGAAGAGAGATGAAGAGAGGGAGAGAGAGAGAGAGAGAGAGAGAGAAGAATTAGAAACGAAAGAGGGGTAACAGGAAAACATTCTATGTATTAATGCGGTTCCTAATGTATGTATTCACACATTTAAATAAGAATGAAGTGAAAACTATTTTAATTCTTCCTTATTATAAATTTGCTACATTTATTAAAAATAATAGAATTTTTTAAAATATACTTTTTCAATAATCGTCATCGTCAAAATTAACTATAATCGTCGTCATCGTTATCGTCAAAAATTCTTAAACGTCCCATCACTAATAAATCTAATAAGGAATTCCTTAAGCTAGTGAAACCCACAAGAATGGCAATCTCCGACGTAAACCATCTTCTGAACTGCATATTAAATAGCATATCAGAGGAGCTTGCTCGCGTGACAAAAGAAAAAAGATTCACGAACTGGAAGCCGGCCCTTATCAGCAACCCCTCGCAACAGCACTGATAGTGACGTGGTGGCTTTTCAGCAAATAAACCTTTCTGAACATGAAGAGGAATTTGGATATTTTTAGACTATAAGATCATGGCCGAAAATGCATAGCATCTCATCACCTTCAAATGGATCACACCAAGGAAACTCATCGAAAAAACTGAAGAGACAATCAAGGAGCAAAGATAATTTTAAAATTTGCAATTGTAAGGGAGATGGGGCCTAGAAAACAGGAGATCTGCCTATCAGAAGAGATCCTTTCATGTGGTGGCATAAAAGGGCCAAGGTTTCCATATTATCAGTGCTTGCAAGCAAATATTTTCGCCCCTCCCCATCAGTCGAGAGCAAGCGTATTTTAGTGTAGGTGGGATGTAAACACCCCAAAAAGGCACAGGCTCTCGCCAGATACTAGTGAAAGCTTAATGTGTTTGCATTACAATTTGAAATTTTGAAATTTGAGTATTGAATGATATCTATCTTTTTCTTAAATATCTATATTATTATAATTAATGTCATGTTTGAATAATAATCGTTTTTTTATTTTTGTCTTTTCAGCTGATTAAATGAGGTCTCTTCTTCATAATTTTTATTCTTTAATATTTTTGCTAGTTAAAGAATCTTCTTTAAATTGAAATCATGTAAAACATAAAGCCTAATAGCTAAACTTTGTATACTTAATGGGAAAATGAAAATGGAAATATTTTTGATAATCAAGACATAAAAAAATTATTAATATTATATATGCATTTATTATTCCTAAAGATACTATTTAATTTTAATAAATATATTTGAGCATCAAACAAAATATGAAATAATGACTAATTTGTATGTACCATGGAATTCATCCTGAGTTACCTAGAAGTCACAAATTGTTCTATCTTATACTATGTATTTAATTACCATTAATTAAAGTATCGGTACGGTTATCGGTATCGGTATCGGCACCTAAAATATAGAGTATCGTATCGGCCTCTTTTCTGGTATCGGTTCATCCCTTATATATATATATATATATTATATATATATATATATATATATTATATATATAAGATATATATATATATATATATAATATTAATATATATTATATATTATATATATTATATAATTGATATATATATATATATATATAATAATATATATAATGTTATATATATATATAAATCGAAGTTATAAGCAGGCGGGATGATGGTATATAGTTATATAATATTATGTTGCACCGAACCAATTTTCGTCCGATACGCGATACCGAACAAGTACACAATTTTTTACTACCGATACCGATAACGAAATTTGCCGATAACCCGATACCGATACCATACTTTATTCTCCTATAAATATGGCTAATAATATATATATATATATATTATATATATATATATAATATATATATATATATATATATAATTAAATTAATTATATATATATAATAATATAATATATATATATAATATAAGAAGCCTGGTTAATGAAACTATACTATTCTCTACACTGCAGCGGTGCCCAGGCCATAACCTCTCGCGCACATTAAGATCATTCACGTTTATTAAAAAATAAAATATTTAAATTATATATATATATATATTATATATATATATAAATAATTATATATTAATATAATAATATATATATTTATATTATATAAATATATATAATATATATATATATTAATATATATTAAACATTAAATATAAATTATAATATATATAATAAATATATATATATATATGATATAATATAAATATATATATATATATATATATATATAATATATATAATATATATAATAATATAATATATATTATATAATATAATATATATATATATATATATATATATATATATATATAATAATATAAAATTATATATATATATTATATATAATATAGCCGTTTTCTTTTTTTTTTTGGCTTACGAAACGTAAGAACTGCTCGAGTTTGCCGTCCGGTTTTGTCAAACTACCGAAAATTGCAAGAAAATGCTCACCAAAGTAAGGAATTTCTTATTCTGTAAAGTTGCTATTCCCCGTGCTTGCCGAATTTAAGCACGTCTACGAAAAATGTAAACAACAAGAATGGCGTCTTGTGTCTGAATTGGTGATGTTCAATTTAATAAAATCGCTTTAAATCTAATTCTATCAAATGGATAACCCATCACAAATAGTTGATTCC
>JABUQX010063879.1:0-25000 GCA_015478945.1 Trachelipus rathkii
GGATCGCCATGCCAGATCGATCCACTTAGTTGTTCCCGGTGTAAGCTTTTTTTCCACGATGAGAAGGCCTAACCCTGCGAGGAACAGTCTTTAGCCCTCAACGAGATTTATGTAGGCGATATTACGTAAATAATTTTTTGATCGTTTTTCATTCTATTTTATTTGGAAAGATAACGAAAAAAGTGATATCTTTTTTTTTTTATGTAAGGTGGTACATTTTTTTTTCTTTTTTATTAAAGTGGCTATATTTAGATACCAGGGCTGCCATGTTTAGAATTTTCTTCTGTTGTTTTGTTCTCGTCTTCCACGGAATAGAATTTTTTTAACTACCAGCCTCCCTTATCTCTTTTTCAGCTTGAGTTAAAAGTGGCTCCCTTGAAACTCTTTTTTTTTCATCATTTACGACTTAGACCTTTTGATAATTCGGCCTTCCGATTGTTTGTCAGAGCTTCACTGGAGTATTTGGTAGGTAATGTTTGTTTATTGCTGTGCAACTATCCTAAGTGAGTTCGATTACAAAAGCAATTGTTAAGATTGGAAGTTATATCTAACTGAGCTCATGTGTGTGTGTGTAGTGTGTGTGTGTGATAGTGTGTGTGGTGCTTTAGTGTGTGTTGTGTGTGTGGTGTGTGTGTGTGTGTGTGTGTGTGTAGGTTTGTGTGTATATATTGAATCCAGTTATGAACTTTCAATAGATTCAAGTCATTTCATACACACAGACATGTTCTTTTAAAAACATCTTTCCTTTCAGATCAGCCTTGACCTTAGATATTTTTAATAGAATTATTATTAAAATTAGTTAGACGCAGCTCTTTCTATAATTATTAATTATTATTATTTATTTATTATTATTATTATTATCATTTATTATTATTATTATACTTATTTATCTTGAATTATTATTATTATTATTATTATTATGGATTATTACAGTTACCATTATTATTATTATACTATTATTATCATTATTACTATTGATAGATATTATGATTATTATTATCTATTATTATTATTATTATTATTTATATCTATTATGTATTCATTGATTATTATTTCTTATTATTTATTATTATTTTTTGAGTATTCTAGCGATATTATTTATTATTAGTCTATTAATTATTATATTATTCATATATATTATTTATTATTATTATTATTATAATTCATCTATTATTATTATCTAGTTATGGATTGATCTATTCATTAGATTATTATATATATTTATTACTATTGTTAGGATATTATTTATTATTATTAATTATTATTCATTTTATATTATTATTCATTATTATCTCCATTATTATTATTATATATTATTATTATTATATTATTATTATTATTAACTATAGATACTTAGCATTAAGCAAAGATTTTATCTTCTTACAATAATTAAATGTGAAAAACGTGCATTATATCTCTAACCTGGCTCATTCTATCTTAAATCTTTCGAAACCCTTCTCAACTCTCATTTCTCTAGACCATCTGGAATCTCAGTCCCTTCTTTCGATCGCCAGTACGGTTTCGGCGTTCGGAGGTCTGAACTGGTGATATACTTATCCTATCTAACAGATTATTATGGGTTTTCCACCCTTATTGAATACGGGGAGACTTGCGCTGTGTCGGGCGCTGACATATCCAAAGCATTGTTTAACCGAGTATGGCACGCGTCACTGACTCTCCAAGCTCCCCTCCTTTGGGATTTCCTCCTTCTCTTTGCTTACCTTTGTCTAGCTGTTCTTTTCAAATCGCTCAAATATCGGCTGTTGTTGAGTGGTAGTGACTTCTTCTTCGATTTTATTCTGTCAATAGTGGGTTTCTTCAGGCGTATCTGTCTTAATCTCCTACTTTATTCTGGCTATTGCAATTGAAGTGCATCGTCTCGTCGTGCACATCTAAAACTCCTATTCCACTCACTCATGCCGATGACCTCGACCCGTTCATTCTTCAACTCATCTTTCAATTCTGATCTTCTTTTACTTCTTAGAATTGCCTACTCGTCTTAATTCTTTCGATTCCGATGTCTCCGCTTGATACTGGATAGAACATTTCAGCGGTGGGCGTCTCAACCTGTAAAATTTAATTTCTTAAAAACCCAACTTCTACAAATATCCCCTTCTAAGCCACACCTTCCAACACTTTTCCTAGCTACTTTTCGACGGTTTCTCTTCGTCTCTCCTGGATTAAACAATATAACACATCCTGTGGCCTTAAACATAAACAAAAAAATGTCTTGGTTGGAACCGCACATCACAATGGTTGCTAGGGCGCTCTCAAAAGAAACTGGGAGTCTGTTTAGACTGGCGAGACTTTTTTTTCCTCGTTTTAGTTGCTCCAGCTATACAAGGTCATCATCCGCCCTTGTATGGAGTTATGCTCTCATATCTGGGGGGAGGGTGTGGCTCTGGTTTTCACCGGCTTTTGGATAGCGTCGAGTCACAAGGCAAAAAGACTTATAAACTGTTCCTTATTCTTTCAGTTCACTTGACCCTCATATCTTTGAGGCGCTGATGTTGGCTGCTTTATCTCTTTTCTTTATGGGTACCGTATGCGGCAGCTGGTGCTTTATCTCTTTTCCACTCGCGTGCCACCTCTTTTAAGAGCCCTCGTAGCCACAAGGGGTGCTGTGTCGCACAGATTTTTGTGTTGATATTAGCAGCACTCACAGACTGAGGTTCCGCTGCGCGCCTCCTTCTTTCCTTGCCCACCTCTGTTCTGCTGGAATTCTCTCCATCTTTCTGTGTTTCCGACTCAATTTATTCCCTCATTTTAAAGCCCGCGTCTGTGCTCATCTGCGTGTGTAATTTCCGTTAGTTGAAATTTTGTTGAGTGTAACACCCCCTCCTTGAATAGGGCTTTGCCCGTGAGCAGTGTGGTGATAAACTGTAAAAAAAAAAAGGACCTTGATAAATTGAGATTACCTGTTCACTCAGGTAGTATTATAGATGTTGCATATCTTTGATGGTGGTATCTCTTTTGTTAACTACTCAATAATAGGTGACGTCATCAATGTTACTAGTTTGGATAACAATTGTTTATATATTTCATTTTTATTAAAGTAAATTATTCAATATTCCTCCGGTTTTGTCTGGTTTCGGTTTCCGTCTGACCAAAGTTTCCTTGCTATTGATATTGCAATTAGTCAAAGGAATGAGACGAAATAGAACTCTGATTACAACATTCTCCCACTATATCCCCACAGAGTCATTTTAACTGAAGAATCTTCATTTCAATTAATGTTAGTAAAAACATATACATACCTTGATCTAATCCTTCCATCTTTATCGCCTTTTGCTTCCTTCTTACTGTCTCAGGACGCATCGATTCATAAGAAATAATCTAATGGGTTGGTGTGGCTAACGTATTAAAAATACGGTTGTGACTATGTGATTATTATGGTTTTGTGTTTGTGGTGTCATTAAAAGGAAAAAAACTCTTCAAATTGGCTTGGGTAGGTGACATTAACATTTGTAAAATTGTGATAAGAAAATAGCCACAACGAAGGCTTATTAATATGGTGGGTCAGGGAGGAACCTCATACAAACAAACAACCAAGCAAACAAAAAAAACAAAAAAAAAAGCAGAATTTTTGAATTATCGATATATTTTAATGAGCCCAATTAAATTTTTTTAGGAAGGGGTGCTAATCAAACTTGTTTATTTGCGTCTTTGATCATGTATAATCTATTTGATACAAGTTTAAAACGGCAGATTGGGAAATTAAAATCTCTTTAACGATCATTCTCGAGGGTCATTTTCGTTAAATGCTTATTAACAACATATCATTCATCAAAGGCAGATCGATCCTTTTTCTGGCGTTCTATAATTAGGAATCGATATTTATTTAGGAATCATATTTATTTAGGAATCATAGGGAGAGATAGCCGAACCATTTATTATTACCTAACCACCATTGCATTCATTATTATTTTTCTTATTTGCTACTTTTCATTTACTTCCACCATATTTTCTTTATTAATTTATTTTTATTAAAATCGCTATTAAAGTAGGTAAAGCGACCCCTTTTCCACCGTGTGGTGTGTTAAATACAATTTTACTAACGACCCGTTTATCTTTTATTCTGCGCGTAAGCCACAATTAATGCGAGCGTCACGGCCGTTGTGTGTGTAGGAGTAAATTGTGCCGTTAGGATAAAGTTTGCGGTTGTTCAGTAGAGGCTGCGTGTTAACTTCTCATCCTCTTATATATCATATATATAATATATAATACTATACTATTATATATATATATCATATATATATATACTATATATATTATATATAATAATATATATATATATATATATATTATATATAAGCATAATATATATACAAAGGTGGCATTAGGCGCGTAGAAGACGTTAATCAGCAGCTTGGCAGCTAAATTTGCACGCAACTGTAACGCTTTCGATTCATCCTTGATTTACAATGTCGAGTCTCATTAACGAGTATACGCTCTGTGGCGTTTTGCGTTATCCACTCCAAGGAGGAGCTCGTTAACGGCGGTAGAATCGAAGAGTTCTCCTTCACCATGCGGGAGATGCATTTACCGCAGAGCAGCATCATGTGGAACGGCCAGTCCACCTCTTTCGTATAACCCAATATATGAGGGACAGAGAGGGAAATGTGATCTGATTAAGGAGGAAGTTCACGCCCCAGGTAAATTCCCTCAGTTGAAGAAAATAAACAATGTCGGTCTGACAATGCTTTTTCCATACGAGGCTTAAGAGCCAACTGGTCTCACGATCACATCTCGAAGATGTTCCCCAAGGTTTCCTGGATCTGAGTCAGCAAGATCTTTTGTTGATATGGTAAACAGAAACGACTCTATCCCTCGTTCAATTCATGAGTTTGACCTGGAGTACCAGGTCAACTCTTGCCAAGTTCCTGACTCGCATGAAAGAGATTGTAGGTGTCACATTTCAAGTTCTTCTATTTCGTATTCGTGTCCTGAAGACGAAACTTCTTCTTTGGTTACGTTAGATGAAGCCCTGTGTCAGGAAAGATCACCTCTTTTCGAGCGTTAAGAACTTTAATTCATAGAAAGATATATCTTTCAGATAATCACCTATTACAATCATGGTCCCTTTCACGGCGGGAAATCATGATGCATAATGAAGAAGCTTCGAGTTAGGTCTATCTTTGCAGGTTATATTAATTGGTTCAACTGAACGATGCTAATCTGTTGAGTCTCCTACTATCTGAGAGTGATAGAAAGATTGTTAATTCGACTAAAGTTATTGGGCATGTGTCAGCTTTTGTTCTAGGATATTTTAACGAGATTTCCAAGAGAGATGTCTATCTCAAATAGCTAGTGTACTTATTCTATGTGAGTGTATATGCTACCTTACAGCTTAAGTCCTTAGACTGAGTAAAGAATAGTCTTCTGGCGAATTTCGAGTCACACCTTCTTCTAGACCTTCAATTATACTGTAGTTGCTGGAAACGGTAAGTAATGTTTTTTTCGTTATTTATATTTTAGTGTCGTACGAAATATTCTTTCATAAGATCGGTGTGCCAAACAGTCCCATTTACAATCATGTGGATACCACAATTTAAAATAGGTAAAAATGTAATCTAGTCATGAGATGATTCAGATCAGGGATTTTACACATTCTCCTCTGTGAAGTTGTTTTGGTTTGCTCAATGTTCTAAAATGTATGCTATTTTTGATGAGTGAGTGACCCTTGCTTGGGCGAGCTCATATATATCACATATAACTATTTAAGAGGAGCTTCTTACTAAATTCTTTTGTTCACACTTTTATACATTTCATTCAAAATATAAAGATTATTTATTGATGAATATAGTTAATTTATAAAATATTTCTATGTCCATGAGCGTCGAGAGTCTTATCTCTTGAATTTAATAATATGATAGGTTTCATCTATATTATCAGCCATTCCATTGCCCCGATGAAACCTCTAAAGTCAAGAAGAACATCTTCCCTGTCAACGCTCAAATCACATCACGCGAAGATACTATCAACATACAAACATTTGCGATTATTTAGCGTCAAACAATAATTTTTTTATTGTACTTTTAATAACGTCTTTTGAGATTGAAAAATATTATGTAAACGTATGGTATACTAATAGAAGACGTGAAGAGGTGAAGAGGTCGAGTGTTCCAGTTTCTATCGCCGGTAGCACTTATTTAATCTTTCTTGTACATAATTCTCGTGCTGCGCATATTTAAAATAAATTATTGTGCCTCTCTTATCTCTCATCTCTCTCACTCTCACTATTCATTACTCACTATCTATTCTCTACACATTCAGTTCTCATCTACTTCGTACTCTACATATAGAATAATATAATAACTATATTATTAACATAATAAAGTAAACTTAATTATTAATGAGAGATATATATATTTTTTGGGTTGTGGGGTAGTATTCTGTGTGTAATGGTATAATATATATATAAAATTATTAATATATATATTAAATCTATTAATATATAATTACTATAATATAATTTAATTATATATATATATATTATTATATGATGTATCGTAAATCAATATTAATGTAAAATTTTATTGCCGAAAGCCCGAAGTGACGTAATGAAGATTAGAAAGCAAATGTTTTTGACAGTAATGATCGTATAGACGAATGAAACGATGAACGGATGACGAATTCATTGATAAAGAAAAATCTTTTAATATATCGCGCCACAGAAAGCGGGAGAGTATGGTATTCACATCATTTAATGATTGAATTTTGCTCTTCTTAGAACACTAAATAGATATTAATATATATATTATATCATTATTTATATATATATAATATTATAAATTATAATATTAAATATTAATATCTATATGATATATATATATAATATATTTATATAATAATAATATCTAATTATAAAATAATAATTATTAATTATATAGCGACTACCTTTATACTAATATATGTAGATATGTTATTATATATTATACATATATATAGTATATTAAGTTTATATATAAGTGAATTTTAGTAATTAGTAACTCGTAATGACTGTATGAATCTAGATAATACTCATAATAACGCTGATATAAAGTCTCATGTGTTTATTATAAATATAGTATAATTGCCTATATACGTAATCAAATCGTTATAACCTAAGCATTTTCTATTGTACTCAGTATAGTAATTAAGATAAAAAATATCGTTACATTATAAATAGTCCTAATATTTTTAATATCTATTATATTTAAATTATGTATTTTTTATTTATTAAATGTTGAAGATTATATAACTATTATATATAAAATTTATTTTGATTATAATCTAACTAACTATTATTACATCATTAAAAGCCAATACAATGTAATCTCCAAAAATGTATTGCTAATTTTAGTAGTATAATAGTCTATAATAATTAAGTCTTGTTCGTTATTCTCACTATGTAGCTAGCAATAATGCTTGACGAAACGAAACTATTAATTATATAAATAAATTGTGATATATAAGTGCTGTAAGATCAGGAGGGTACCAGTAAAGGTTCAACCTCCTACCGAATAATTATTTAGTTATTAGTCGGTATAACACCTTTTGATTCTTTAAGTCGCATCAAAATTAAAGTAATATTAAATAAAAACCATAGTATAATAAATGATTATATCATAATTAATATAATATATAATGGTAATATTGTGTATGGAGACTTGTATAGAATATACAATACTGTTACTTATCAAATAACAATAAAAAATTAAAAATGTCTATGATAATATCATTTAAACCAATTTTTTCATCTATAATTAATGAATATAAATAAAAATTGCTGAATTCTGAATATATATGGAATAAATTATAATAGAGTTATATCAATGAAAAATTGAATATAATATACGTTTATTAATTAGGACATATTAGTGAGAGAGAGTATAATAACTAGTTATTGTGGATCCGTATAAAGCGTGAGATTTCTATACAGGTTTGGAATCTGATAGGATATGTCGATATTATAACTGTTTCTCGACTTATAATACACTATACGAATGTAAATATGATATACTCAATTAGAGAAATGATCGAATAGATATTTTTCATGTGTGAGACGCCGAGTGAATCATCTGAGAGTATATGCGCGAGGATTTATCTGAAGTTTGAAAAATTGATCGAGATTATCTAAGCACAAAATCTGAGTTACTCTAACGATACTTATTAATTATGGAAGAATATCTTAATGGGTGTATAGCACAGATCTCTAACTAGTAAGAGCAAACAGTTAGAAGAGTATATATCAACAAGCTGAGTAAGTCCATACCTGTATATATATGAATCTGTGAGGGTTTTTTCTTAATGAAAAGCATAAAATGTATGTTTATCAATCGCTGTAGTAGAACATCTTCGAATGCTAGATGATTTCATAAAATTTAGTAATAGGTCTTTTCTCCTATAAAGGTAGTTTCCTCTCAGTACTAACCAATTCACTGGTACATTTCTGAAGGAGTCCCATTACTCTAAACAATCTTACTTGCTTAAGTACTGTTCGTTGTCAATTACATCAAATTTTGGTACTGAAATACTGGATGCTATTACTCTATAAGTCATACGTTTTTCTATGGAGCGCACATGAAATCTGCCATGTGTTGTCGAGTGAGAAAACACAACAGCGTATTTGGATCATGGTTGTGTTGGTTACAAAAAGTTTCTTGTTTTCCTTATCATATACTCGTCCGGTAGATTGTTTATCAACCTAAAGAATTCTGTGCAAGGGATAACCCTCTTCTTCATACCCCAAGCTTGATTAAAACGCGTGGCCTTCTCTAACTATAAATAATACATTGACGATAATATAATTAAGTAGCTCCAGTATCGGACTAAATTCCTTTAGGTTCAGATACGACTAAAACTTGATCTATCAAAGATTGTATTAAACTAAGTCAAAATTCTAACTCCCAATGATAAATATTAAATCCAACATCTTGGTAAAGATTAAATAGTACACCTTTTCCTTGTTCTCTTGCAAATGGTCATATTACTTCCATCTTATTTCAGCTATCTGTGATCGATTATTGATGTTGTAAAAAATCATACTTCACGAATAGACGAACTTAGAAACGTGTGCTTAATAATCTTTTCGTACAAATGCATCATGGATTATCACTTACGTCAACTAATTAATTTCTATTAGTCTCTAATACTAGTCAATATATTCTAAATACTTCGTGTTATGAGATAGTACATTAACTCTCACATTCATATACCAAATATATATTCCTAACTCCGAAAAATAAGGAAGTCTGACTCTAATACCCTTCTACTTAATCGTCACGTGTATCATTTCTACAACTTGTTATATCTATCATTAATAGACTTTGAAAACCCTTCTCAACACACTTCTAGAATCTATATATGTGAAACTCACAACGTTCAATTATCGTGAGCCAGTACGTAGGCTCTCATAGTCTGCAAAAGAACTCAAAACACTGATTTTTCAAATGCATCTATTATAAATAATTACTATACATATATATAGTAATTTAATGTTTTTTTTTCAGATAGTACTGCTATTAGGTAACTAGTACAGGAGCTAGACTATTTGAGGTGTTAGCGCTTGAAAACCTATAATTATTCTCATATTAATATACAGGTAAGATTGGTAAGTATAGAGTAACACAGCCAGTAAAGATAGTTGCATTAAGGCTAATGTATGGCATAGTGGGTGCGGCTAAACAATCGGTGGAAGCGCTATGCCGTGGAAGATTATTTGCATGAAGAGGTGTAGTCTAATACCTTACGTCTCTATATGACTAACAGACATTGTTGAACCTAATTAAATTCTGAAAGGGATGTTAATCTATATATACATCACAATAATAAAAAATCGCTTCAAATATCGTTGAAGCCGATGATATTGTATTTTGAGCGAGAGTTGGAATAACAAATAAAGTTGTCAGAGGCAACTTACTCATATTTCACATTACATTCTAGCCGGGAGTATCTTACTATATGACTATGGTTAATTCTGTCGCTCTCGCGACACCACACACGAGTACAACGAAGAAAGATTATAAATGAGAGAGGGTGTTTTGACACATCCACGATACTGATGTTAGTCTCCTAACTTAGAGTCATGTCTGGTGGTAACTTTTGATTGTATACTGAGAATTTACGAACAACAGCTGCCCACTTACTAAATGCAAAATGATACAACGTCTACAGCGTGAAAAAGTTACGGGAACTATTCTAATAGAGAGGATTGGGCAGGTGAGATTTGTGTAAAGAGCTCATATGATTCTATGGTTGATTGAGACCCGAGTGTTAAAGCAAGCTGCAAAGACGAATGTGAGGCCGGCCACTCATGAAGCTATAAATCTTTCCGAGGAATGTATATAATTAATGTCTTGAGGATGATTTGGATAGAAATCAGTAGTTATAGGTGCACGTGGAGAGTGTTTCTCCTCCAAATTCTATACATAACCGTGGAAACCGTCACTTTTACAATCTCGTGTAGCAAAATAAACCATTCTGTTGCGTTTCACACCGATATATCCACTCGGCTTGATTGGAAATATACGAAAGGTTATAAAAACGGTGTTCTGTCGTACTCTCTTTGTACAAATAATAAACTCTTCAATTGACAGACTTCATAGATCACATTAAACTTGGCACACAACTAAAAATAAATCCACTTGTCATTGATAACACCCTCAAAGCCATCAGAATTAAGCGAGACGTTGCCAGAAGGACTATGCGGAGCCTATAAGGTAGATAAGGAAAGTTCTGTTAGTACTGTGAACTTTCCTCCCTTTTCTATTACAAGTATTTGCTTAACGTATATTAACAAAAATATGTGATCTTCGCTTAATGTATATGTTATGAGTAATCTTATAATGACTCTAAAATATCTGGAGGGGGGCTTCATATTGTTATCACTAGTAAGACTGTGGGTCTTTATTTGAGAGCAGGGTCGAATATAATAACGGCAAAAAAAAAAGGTCTATATAATACTTAAAAGTAATAATCTATATTCAGCTTTTAAACGATTAATGACCTTCATACTTTTGAGAGGTGATGTTGGTGCTTATCTTATCTCTATTATTCTATAGGTACCGCAGCGGAGAGTGCTCGAGGGAACTATATTCACATTTAGCGCTATTGCCTTAAGTACCCAACTTTATATATACAGACATCATTAGTATACAAATTAGTAGTATATAAAAGCGAAATCAGCTCGTATCTGCGCACGCAGAAAGATAGACATTAGGTAATATAGATACGTCCAAGAGTGGTGACTTAATGTTATTGTATGCTAGCGTCTTTATCTATTACTTCACCCTATTATATATATATGTATATATTGTTATTGTGAATTCCTCTTAAGACTAAGCAGGTAAGGTAGTGTACTTTATTATTTTGATAACATACACTAACATTTATTAATCATTTCAAACTAGACTATCATTAATAAAGAGAGCTCTAAAGAAAAGAAAAAATGCTGACAAAAAAAGACAAATAGCTAAAGCTGTATAAATTAATCAATAGAGGTGTGTGTGTGTTGTTAGTAAATTGACTATAAATATGTTATAGAGAGACGAAAAAATCGAAGTCTTAAATTTTTTAAATGACCAAACACAAAGCATAAGTATATTATTTTTATTTTCAGCCTATAAAAGTAACTTTATTAATAGTTTTATTGTTATTCTCCTTGGTGAGACGTTGACCACACACGTACAGCGGGATGCCTATAGTCCCACCACGTTTGTTGAGTCTGGTGGGTGCCTAAACTGTAAAAAAAACGAATCATAAACAAATCCATCGCAAACTGGGCACAAAAAAAATACTAATATTACATACTGGATGCGAAATGAACTCGGCCTGTGAGTGCGTGACACAATCTTCACGGTCGAAAAATTTCAGTCCCATGATAATCTTCCCAGTGCCAATCAGTCGAACCCTACCAGAAACCTATTAACACAGAAAATCGCACCTCTTTTCAAACCTTCACAACACCCTCAAGAATGGATCAATAAACTGTCGCAAAACCTCCCATGCGCAAAACACCTTTTCACAACCTTGTCATTCTCTTTAGCAATGTTCACTGACCTACATCTTTAGGAGAAGCAAACCAATTGTATTGGAACATCTAGAACTCGGAGTTTTCTTGCAGAGTGCCAGATCATGCACAAAATTGCTGACGAAATGAACTGGGATAGAACCGTGCATGCAAACAACGGAACTTTTTTGTTAAATCTTTAGTTTTCACAAAACATTTCAATAACTTACCATTTACTTTCTGATCCTCTCTAAGTCTACTCTTGCTAATTAACCAAAGCGCATTGGAACCCTATAGGGGCATATCTTCTCGCTTATCACCCTTACACTAACAATTTATCCCTACTCCAATAATCTAAGCACATTAAGATTAACCCGTACAGTACTCACCTTATGTCAGATATTTGGCATCAATCCTAAACTAGTCCCTCGCTCTCGCATAACATTTTCTCATATGCAATCTATCAAATAAAATTGTCACAACAAATTTAGAAAGACAAATTATTTAATCTTCTTCTCATGCTTTGATTGAGCTCAGTATGGTTCCTTTGTGTCAGGACTCCTATCTCGACCATCTCTAGTGTTGATCTCCTCTCTCTCACTTTGTGTTTCCAGCTCAATAGGCTGCGAGCTAAAAATCAAGTCTATTACTTTGCCCTTTCTAAAAATACTATTTCCCCACCCCTCTGCTTTCTTTCATCTGCTCAAATGTCATTTTTAGCCCTCTGGTGAATTTCAATTATATATGTTTCACGATGAGTGGCGGATTGCTCTGAACCATATTTCGACCTCAAGCAGTGGTTGTCGATAAACACGCGGAAAGGAAGCTATATATTAGTCAAAAAAAGGATATGAATCGCTTCTGGTCGACTATACCTGTGACTTGATAATTGTAGATAGCCTATCAATTTATTCTTAAACTGGTCGGTTCAACTCCGAGTCATGCATTATGGATTTCTTCCTGGAAAAATGAGAAGAGTAATCTGTTTTATTCCCAAGAACAATAATTACTATCTTCTTCCAACCTACTTTGCACTTAATGAATGTCCCCTTATGCCCTTCTAGACACGTCATGACATACCGTTATATTGGGCAATTTTTTCTCCTACACGTTGTGGATATACTCAGTCGCTCTACTGTGGCAGTATGCTATGTAAATGTTGTAATAATAGGGAAGATGGAGATGAGGTGACTATATTCCCATAGTGAATGCGATTATGAAAAGATTAGAGTTCTTGGTAGGGTGAGTGTTGGATAAGAACCGAGTAAGCTGGGATCATAAAAGCAAGGCATGAAGGTCGAAACCAATTCATTTTACAGGCGAGTTTGGATCTCTATTCTGGTCTTCATAAGTAATTTTTAAATACTAATCTCTTCTCTTACAGGATTTTTAAATATAGTGGAGCAATTTGTCATAATAAAGATTATCTTTGCTCCTGGTGTCATGTGTTGTTAGAAAGCAATATATGCCGGTCCCAAGCCCGGATAAAATAGAAAGGCTACCACGACAGCCTAGAAAGCCGGTAATGTAAAACAATCTTTGCTCGGGAAACCCCAGAACCAGCCTCGGACATTTAAACAAGATAGAGGATCCTGATGGTTGTTCCCTGACAGATTAAAGTCAGTTCTACCTTACTGGAAAGAAAAGAAAAAAAAATATATATATATATTATTACTATATAGTACTATTATATATATATATAATAGTATATATAGGTATTAATAATATATATATATACATATATAATATATTAGTAATAGTATATTATAAATTTTATATTGAATCTTATTCTTACTATTTTATATATTATATAATCTATATTCGCCACAGCCCTTAGGCATAAGTTATCTGGAGGCAATGGGACGTGTATAGGTCGATTTCCTTCGCCAACAAAGGGGAGGGAGGTGAATAGAACGGTGGACGCTCAATCATTTGCGAAAATGGCTCTAGGCCATTGATTGTGAACGAGAATTTAAATTATAGAGTTTTTCATTCGGATTAATTTAGAGGGTATTAGTCAAGGAGTTTAGCTATTGGTTATTAGTTCGTATATATTTTAGCTTTGTGATTATATCTTCTTTGCATGTATTTAGAAAATACTCGGTGTAAAAACTAATGTGTGTTATTCTTTATTATTATACATTTTCTACAGTATATTTAATATTCGCGAATATTAAAATTATTTATTTATATTATTATATTTATAATTTATTATGATATTAGTAATATATATATAGTATATAGTTATATATATAGTATATTTAATATTAATACTCTGTAATTATATATTATATTATTATTATATATCTATATCATAGTATATATATATATGATGGTAGTAGTTTTTGTTTTAATTAGAATAGGGGCTATAAATAGTTATATGATAGTATATATCTTATATGTATATATATATAATTTTATATAATGGGGTATTTTGATATAATATCTTTGGTATATATATATATATATTTTTATATATAGTATTTTATATATATATATAATATAAAATCTATATATATAGTGTATGGTATATTATATATATTATAGGTAATATATATATTGGTAGATATCTTAAGTAGGTATATATTATATAATAATCTCAATTATATATATATGATTTTATTTCATTCTTCAATTTCAATTCAGCTTATTGGTTATGTGGCTTTAATTTATAATGAACGTTGGTATTATTCGTTTCAACTTTAGTGAAACAATGTATGTAGGAATCGCTGGACTAATCTGATCAAACATCAAAAGATATATATATTTTATATATATATATAATTATATATGAACATTTGATATTTAGAATTATATAATATAATATTGTATAGTATAATTCGCATATATAATTTTAATCTATATATATATATTAAGTATATATAATAGTTATATATAATTTTATACTATATATAGTAATTATTATTATGTATTATATATATATATTATATATATATATAAATATTATATGTTAGTATATTTATATATAGACTAGTTATTTATTTTATTATTAGTATGATAATTTATATGTATAATATATATAATATATATAATTTTTTAGGTATATATATTTAGTAATATATAGTATCAATATATTTGTATAATGGTATATATCAGCATCCGTAGTGGGGATAGATTGATTTTATTATGGTGTTTGCTCTTGATAGGTACACACCTGGGACAGTGCACCAGTGAGGGTAAGAACGCATATACTTGGGGATGCTTTGTTTTCATTTGTATAAGTATTGTGGGGATATTTTTAGGTTAGATCTTCGGCCCATTAGTCAGTATGTGCATTTGGTGTATTGGCATTTGTCCATATGTTCGCTTGACATCATCCTCTTTTCCCCATTGTTCATGATTTATTTTCTGTTTTTTTTTTTCAATCTAAATTTTCTCAAACCATTTTTTATTTTTTTCTTTTGAGGCCGGGAGAGGTGAAGGATGATCTATTTCTTTTCCTACTGATGGTTGTATTTTTTTTTTTTTAGTGGGAGGGGGAATCTGGCGTCATCTGTGCTGAAGGGGTGTGAAACACATTTATTTCCTGTTGGTGATTTAGGTGGCCCTAGACTTGCCAGGTTTTGGTTTTTTTAGGTGAACATTTGAATACTCTACTTGTAATAGAGATTCCAGCCGCTTAGAGCGGTGATCGGCAACTAATAAGGGTTTGATTTCACCCATGAGGTGGGGATCTTTGGACTTTATATACATGGGAAAACTTATGGGCCTCGGAGTTTGATGGATTTAACGATTATTTGAACGGCGTACGATTAATAAGCACTTAAACTTTCTGTTGCATTCGAATATTAATGCGTGTATATCCCTCACTTCTCTTACCTGGAATGGCTTGTTTTAGTAACCCAGAAGGATCAGTGCAGCCTGGAGGCTCGAATTCATGCCAAGAGATGCCCTAAGGTCGGAGAAAACCGAATTAGGTGCTCCCATCCCGTAATAGTTGTTCTCATTCGTTTACTCCATGCTGCTACCCATCCGGACTGCCAGCTGACACAAGCATTCCGATGTATTCCTATTTTTGGCCTCCGGGAATTTATCCACGGCTGAACAAAACCCTAAAAAAGCGCCCCCCCTCATTTTATTTTTTTTTTTAAAAAACTTAATCTTAAAGGCAAAGAACTCGATTCTAAGGATGCACTTGAAGTGTCTTTAGAATTATTGAAAGATCCCAGTCACGTTATAGAGAATGGGTTCTTATCGTTAAGCACTACTGAAATGTAAAGTTTATCTTGTATCCTTACTTTCTCGAAAGCCATTTTCCTCTTATTTCCTCTCTGGTTAATAAGGAAACATCCAAAGGCACTATTTACTATTTAGAATGTATTTCTAAGAATCTAGCTAGAAAGAATTTCCGCTACAACTTTTACTCAGATTTCCCCTGTCGGGACTCGCTAACCCCAAATCCTTGTTTTACTTATTTGTACATTTATACACCCTTTCACTAATAAGATGAATTAATTGGGTTTAACAAGTACAGTGTTTGTACGTGTCATTCCCTACCAGACGTTTGCTTAATGCTAGCGGTTTGGTCATCCCCAGATAGGTAGGGGAAGCATGATAATATTTGAATTGTGGAGAAGATTATCTACATTCTGTAAAAACCACACTATGACTGCAAAGTGGGGAGAACGCTGCCAGCTCTTTCTTATTCCCATTTTACCTGTTGTGAAACAGAATAAGGTTTCTGAATTATGCCATACAAAATTGAGCCGGAGAGATGTCATACACCAGCTAAAATTTCGTACAAGATTATGGCAACCTGTGCTAAATTGCAACGACACCAACGTCTAATTCAGTAAAAACTATGTACCTCCAATTCACGGGACTTAGGCAGTTATATCTCTCGCTAGCGCACTGGCTATATTGTGACTATCCAAATTAGTCAAAAGCAGCTTCATCCATTTCACATAATATGTCAGAAGCCTTCCAAGTGCAAGCTTTCGTCTGCAGCAATGAAACAAAGTATGGTTCATCTCCACATAAGCTTGGAGGAGTATGGGTCTGCAGAAAAATTGAACATTACTCTCCTAAGGGGGTTCATGACAAACTAGCGTAAGAGTCTGCGTCTTTGTCCCGCTATGCTGTTGGCACCATCACTATAGCTCCTAAAAGATGTCCCTAGCGAAACAATAAGATTTGGCAACCATGCATGATTACTAGCTAACATTAATATACATCTGATCTAATGCAGAACCCCACTCTAGATATAAATCATCAGATGCAATTCAGAGGAGGACTTGCACATAAGTCTATTCTGAGACAGAATCATTGCCTTAATACATTGTACCGAACAAGGAATCGATGGAACAAATTATTGCAATCATTGATAGTTTTTGCGGATGAATTTGGTCTGCTCCATGATACAATAACTCTTCTTCATAGTTCCTATCTCGGCACTCATTAGAGATCTGGTTCTTAGCTTGGTGAATTTATGAATTATGATTTGTGAAAAGATGGAATGTGAGACCCAATATCTTTAATGCTTATGCGATTCCGAGGGAGGTGAATGGAAGATCGTTCAGCTGATAAAACGCGTAAAGCTCCAAGCGTTCTGGTCCTGTTGGCGGTATGAAGCAGGGGAACGCCCAAAATCACACTTACCAAAATGATCAAGTTTCCTCACCCAAAATAACCCTGATGACTACTGAGTCTCCATGCATCAGACTTTGTAGCCAATGTATGTCTAAGTCTCACGGTCCAACATGGTCCTCTCAAAATAGGGATGACACTTTCGGTAAACTTCGAGTTTCCGATGTGAAAGCCATATTTCTTCACACTTTTCTGATCTTCTTGCTTGGGGCAGAGGGTACTGATTATGATCTTCTTTAAACATTATCACGGCTGGTTGTTCTTAACAACCACCAATGATATTCCACATAATACATGGATATATGGATGAACTACTTATCTTCTTCCATAAGGCGAAGTATCCTCACCAAACGCAAAAAAACTTCCCCTCCGTCAAAACCAGTCGGCCAAAGCCAAATGTGCTATTGTACTGGCTCTATTTCTACTACCAGGATTCTGTTTTCCTGTTTCTTGTTCGCGTCGAGATCAACGTCTCAGCATTTCCTTCTTTCATTTGTATGCCATACTTCCAATATTAATTCCTAGGCGGTACTATTAGACTCGTCCTAAAAGACTATCGCTCAGAATATCCATGAAAATAGCATGGTTAGCTTTCCTTAATGGAATTTTCGTACTACTACTCTAATTTTGAGAACTTGTTAACTAATTAATATAGTACCAAGTGATATGTTTGCGGATTCAACTATTTTACGCGACTATCGTCCAAGTCGAAATATAAATCTCGCTAGCTCTATAAGTAGGGGTCACAATGATAGAGGAGGATAGAGGGAATTATAATCATAAAGTTAGTCTTTTTCCAGTCTGCTCTTCGATAGACTTTATGTTCAGCTGTGTATGAAGTTCCGCTGATCATTTGTCATCGATTCCCTGTGGTGTTGATATACTGGCTCCCAGCGTGTTTGTTTTTTACTAAGGCTGGGGGACTTAGCGGGACTTATTGCAGCTTCCCTACTCGTTGTTATTTTCTAGAAACTTCATTGTTCGGTCCCACCTTTATCGAACGAATCTGCTAAACTGCTAGTCTATAGATCTTGTTGATCTCTAGCTCCCCTGTTTGGGGTTCCCCTGATTGAGGGTTATACAATGAACGTTTAGATACACACACTTTTCCTGTATTGATATTTCTTTTAGCTCCATTCTCTTGCACAAGTCGCTTCACCTGTTTCCGCTTTGATTACTTATACGGCGGTGACATTTTTAATAACATCTTAATGTGCTTGCACCGAGCCCAATGTTAAACCCCATTTAAAACTGGCATTATGACAGAGCGGGGTTTGCCTCTTTTTTCATTAGCTTACAGGTATGTATTCTGTCTTTGTGTAGCGATTTCTGATGTATGAATATGCCTTTAATCTTCTTCCAGCAGTTTTATTTTATCACAAGCATGGGAGCTTGCAATCCCCCGAATTTCGCAGGTAGGCAAGCCCTATGGGTGGTCAGAGTGGGTAGCAATGGAGAAGAAAGGGAAGGGTGGATACCAGGCGTACAAAAGGACGTCACCGACCTCAAGCATAATTAGCTTTAAAGTTTCGAAGCTGTGTCGAGAAGTCAATCGTCGAATTAATCGCATCACGTTACAATCATTTTCAACTTATATTTTGATCAGGTGGTTCAAATGCTACGGACCCACTTTTCTTGGTCAGTGGGATGAAAGGGTGCATCTTTGCCGTTTCCATACAAGTTTTTACACCAAATCCCTCGTTAAGCTCCTCTTGTCGCTGTTGGCAGATGTCTAGGTCTAGTTTTTGCTGCACTGGCGCTCTTCCGATGCTGAGCTTTCCAAATTTTAAAAAATTTTTACAATGACTGCCAGACTTTTCTCAACGTGCGGGGTTAAAAGTCATATTTCTATGGATCCTCTTTTTAACTTGCATTTTGTTAGTATCTTTTAGGACTGCACTGGTGAATAGAAAAAAACGCATGTTTGGACCAGAAATGATTTGTTGCGCTACACTAATATGTTCGCATATTGCACGCCTTCTGCATCAGCGTTTTTGTGGATATATATATAGGCAACAGATCTGGATCTGAGATATGTCTTTTCCAATCTATTTGGGCTACCGTTTGCAGCTTTTGTATATGGGGCGTTGATATCAAAGCTGGGAAAAGACTCCAAGTTTGGCCGGGCAATTTAAAGACCAAGGTTTTCGCTGACTTATCAATAAGCAAGTTATGGAAAGGGTTTTTCTAGGCCGCTTTCCTGTTTCTGGGAGAGGGTCAGGCGCAGGGGCTTTGTTTAAATTTCCGGATTTCTGGTTTCAAGCAAGAATAGGATTCAGCGCGTCTTGCTAAAACTGGAACCATGATATCGGAAGCTTTCTTGCACGGTGGGATAGTTTTGTTGTTTTTTGCCTTGAAATGCTTATAAGCACAGCGTGTGGAACTGGGGTTTCTCCTTGATAACTTCATCGTCGATTTCCCGAGGAGAGTTCTTCCTTCTTTTTATTAATCCCTTTACTTATTTGCTTTGTTTCCAATTTTAAATCGTTATATCTCATTCAGCGAACGGATCATTTTGTTCTCTAATGCTGATGACCATTGGACGCTATTATTTGCTTGACTTTTGCAGACTGCCTTTATTTCCGTTGAACGGCGGAACTTGACTAAGCTAATTTTAGAGTTTATTTTCCACGGGGAAACTCATGACTTTCATTAGTCTCGACCCTCAAATTAGCAGTAATTTTTGGTAGATGATTGAGAAGGCTGCAGCCTTTCTCAGGCGCTAACCTAATTCTTATAATGGTTTTGCCCGTTCCTGACTTCCTTATCAATTTCTAGGACTCCATTATAGATGATCATTCATTTTTATACTCACGCATTTAAACTCCTGAAAACGATTTCGATTAGCCGAATATTAATTAATCATCTTGTTCAGGGACATCTTGGAATGCTGATTGCAAGTTCTTTTTACGTCGTACATAGCTCTAAATCGATTTGCTGGTTACTATAGTGTCAATGCTCCCAACTCTAACTACAACTGTTTAGATCATTCAATATGAGGCGATCCGTATTCTTATGAAGCCTTCCACGATCGTATCCGCCCGCGTAAGCCTTTTGGGAAAGTTGAATACGTGTGATGCCACTACTTCATTCAGAATAGGAATACATCATAGGCACAAGTAACCTTCGCTTTCAAACCCCAATCCTCAATACTGTCTTCTCTGACCGATTCTGTGAGAGTACCTCAGAATCCTCCTTATGGCCGATTTTGAACACAATTTGTTAAACATCTTTAACTTTCCTCACATCTTTTGTCAAGGTGCTGCTGTTCTCGTTAATGATGAGGGTATACACCTTGCTATTCTCTACTCGCTCACATCGTGTCTGGGTCCTGATCTCTCTATCAAATCTAGTCGCGTGTTCCGCTGCTTGGTTCAAGAGTTTATTCCGTTCTCATCGCTTCATTTTAAAGGGCAGAATTAAAATGGCTATAAATGATTACTTTCGGATCAAATTTTATTTCCTTCAGAACAAGACCGTACTCTGTGGTAGTAGTTCTAAACACAATGGGTACTCCACACATAGTATACAGATCCTCTTCTAGCTGAGAATGCTGAAGAAACAAATTATATGTTGTCTTTTACGTAATGTGTCCAGCAATGAATCGGTGGGCCGGAACAGAGAGCCTAGAATGGCTGCCCTTATCTTTCCGTGAGCGTGTTTCTAGGTGAACGTTCGGGAGGCGCCATCTTAGCTTTGATTATATATTCGTCTCTCGACAAGGCTCTCGGTTCCGTTGGTCGTGTGCGGATAGCTGGGCGATACGATATTGCGAGGGGGAATACTTGAGAAGTGTAAAGCCTAAATTTGTTGAGTGTCCTTCAACTCTTTCACGACTGGAAGCACTTTGCAAGAGGTGATACTTGCAACACTGCCTCATCTGGCATACATGACTCAAGACACCATATGTCATTAGGATGCGCACCCTCCCATTTGGCAAATTTTGCAATCAAGCCATGCTTGCTAATCTTCGCCATGAGGTATTTAATTGAGGTGCCGCTCAACGACCCCAATCTCCATAGTTATTTTCCTACTCACTTTTAAATGGGTCCATAAACAAGGATTCTGACCACACGTTATTCCATATCTATGTTTTATAGTAAAATTCTATAAATTCAAACCTATTATATTTTTGAAGAGTAACTTATGTTTCTATTCAGAACTAATATTCTTGAACACAATTTTAAAATATGGTTGGGTTTATGTGGTATGCATTAGGACATATTGTAAATAAATCGTGCGGTAACTTATTATTTATTTGTTTTTATTATAGTTTTTTGACAAAAAATATATATATTTCACCATTTAAATTCTTTTAATCAACTTTAAAATGAATATGAGCCAGGATTCACCCATGGGAATTTTGATTTTTTTAATCCAGATGTGCCGCGTCCTGTGTGTGTTGGTCTGTAACACGAACTCATTATTTACTATATATATAGATTATATATATTTATAGATTATTATATATATAATATATATATTTATATATGAGGGCTATAGTATCATTATATATAGGTAGGATATATATATATATAACTATATATAGTATTTTTATATATATATTATAGTATAATATATATATCTTCTCAGTAGTGAAATGTCAGAGACTACATAGTTTCATCGCGAAGTTTTTGAGGAAAGACTTCAATTCAATTAATTTCAGAATTAAACTTGGTGTTTACATGACTTCTGACCTGCTTTGAAAGGAAGAGAAGAGGTGTTTAGATCCCGAAGAAAGGGAAGAGGTGTTCAATGATAGGCCAGTAAGAGTACTATGTGGAGTGAGTATAGGACGTTTTAAGCTCTTACGTGGTGAGATGACGTATTGTAGAGCGAGAGGTTGAAAAGAATAGTGAGCAAGCGTATTTCGAAAGGATGAGGTATGCTGACTAGAGAATATGAATTCCTTGTAATGTTGAATTGGGCAAGGATGAGAGCACAATTGTTACGTCCTGGAACTGATGAGTCCAAAAAAAGTCCAAGGCGACCTTTTCAAGGCGAAGGTTGTGACTTGATGGCTACGTTATTGCTCACAATCATTGAGTTGACCATCCCTATACTAGAAGAAGTCACCGGATGCAGTGTGGATAAGGTTATCTGATTGGTGGACAAATTCAATCGAGTTTAGAACTAGTGTACTGAGATGATGATGTGATTCTTCAAGCAAAATCACTAGGAGTGTTCGAGAATGTTTAGAGACGTAGAAGGAGTGGAGGTGGTGTGTGGAAGATTTTCATCTATGTCGTAATAGATAGATGAAAGAATTTGGTTTTTTTGAGGCTTGGCGCAACATATTTTTTCATTTGCCCACTGGAAATGCATAGATAAGATTAAAGAAGTTTTGGAGCATCAACCACTCGCATGGAGGCGGTAACTATTGGAAGGAGTTGAGTGATGGTAATATTGACAACTAAAGGTAGTGAAGGGAGAGAATGAAAGTGTATAGTACAAATCGTTTATGTACTGTTGGGACGAAATGAGTTGGGAAGCAAACTGTTTGGAGGCTCATTATTATGATTTGTTTTTTGTCACAGCTGAACGATGGCTTATAACGAAAATCTCTGAAAGCGCGGAATGGATAGAGAGATTAAGTTACGAGAAGAGGGAATAAGGACTGTTGTGCAGATCTTTCGCTTTTGCGATGTGTTTAGGGAGCTTGCTTCCAAGTAAAAATTTCACCGAATGGGAAATAGTGGATCAAAGATCAGAGAAAAGGAAAAGATGACGTCAACGGTGTAATTGTGAAGCTATTTGGACGATCAAGTGATAAGATCATAGTTAGGATTCAAAATGATTTCAAAGCTTATACTCTGTTATGGAAAGATTTAAGTCTTTAGAAGAAAAAGAAAGAAAAGTTAAAAATCATTGGATTGTTTTTTGCAATTGAGGGTCATGCAAGTGGTGACTTCATGAGACGCAATATCCAGCAGGAACGCAAGGTGAGACATATTTAGAAGAGATCTGGTGCAATCTGATAACACAAGGTTTGAGGGACATACTTTTTTATAATTAGCTCAGAGAAGCAGAAGTTATATTTTTTAGAATTAGACATAGATGATTACATGTGTAGGGCTCGAAATGTTTCAAAGATGCAATTAGAGTCAACAGTCTGAGTGTAGTTTCTCATGATTTAGCAAAATGTAGACGAACGGCAGTTAAGAGGAAGTAAGCAGAGTTGATTTTTTTTTTTTTTTTTTTGCAAAATGTTTATGAGTTTCTGGATTTTGAAACCGGCGGTAATTCCTGAAGGCAGCATGTTTAAGGTGAAAAGCACGAGAGTAAGCAAAGTAGAGTTAAAGGAAGGGTTCTTAGTTTCGGTTGAAAGGAAGTAACTGGATTGTACCCTTCCATGCCAGAGAAAATTACCTGAATTATACGTTTTTCTGTACACTTCGAAGGAGACCATATGCCAAAAGAGTAACCTATCCAAATAATATCAAAAAGGTATAACTGCAAGCCCTCAGTTTGCAGCACCGAAGTGTCAAGCAGAGATAAGACGGTGATTGGAAGAATCTTAAGGCGAAGAGAATTAAACAGTAAGAGAGTTAAACAGTATAAAGAGACAGATTGGAAGCTAAGGTGTGTTCTAACATGTTGGGTTTATTTCTAAGACTAACAGGGATACGAGTAGGGAGATACGCTATCTTTCTCAAGGTTATTTTAAATAGAGAAATGATAGACGAACTTAAAAGCTGAACCTTGAGATTTATAGAAAAGTCATTGGCTGTTGTGATCATGGAAATCACCCAAATTGATGATTTCAGAGAGATGAGAAGATGAGAGAATGTTCTTTACTTTCGAGCTTATATTGTACAAAAATTTAGGATAGTTGCATTTTGACAGCAAAGCATAAGCCCTTATAGGTAAAAATTTCTGTTAGGTCCCAAATGAAAACATGAAAACGGACTAGATTTTGATTCAGACTTTTCATAAATCTTGAAGTTTAGAATCAATATATTGAATTTTCAAATACACTTTTTATATTGATGTATCCGTGGTTACCTGCTTATGTCGAAACAGATTATCTAAAAATTTGTTAACCGGTTAATGGAGAAGCCTTTCTGAAAATTAATTGAATTTAGCAAACTGAGTTAAAAAAAATTCGAATACTCAATGCTTACCCGGTTTGTGGACCCTAAAATTTCTTTAAGGTTGCATAGACAATTTACTTCTGACAGGAAAAAGATTAGGCTAAATAAAGTTGGTACCTGAAACATGGCTTTGGATAACGGCTCACTATTTACTCAGTAAAAATCCTTCGAATGTGATCAAACTCTTATGTCCGCAAACAAAAAGCAGTTATTTGTCTTGCTTTTTGCATGCTGAATTTAGAAATGAATCCCATTTTCGTGGCTAATGGCATTTTTTTTTTAGTTACAAAATAGTTGGTTTGCATGT